>BPLR01011821.1:0-88352 GCA_021605095.1 Caerostris extrusa | reverse complement strand
AATGAGTCTAAAGTAATGTCCAGTAATAATATCAAAAATCTAAAGTAACACGAAATAATACTAATAAGGGTTTAAAGGAATATACGACAATAATATCATGAGTCTAATGTAATATACAGTTTACAGTAATAATATTAATATCAAGAATCTAATGTAATAATATAAAGAGTCTAATACAACCAGTAATAATATGAGTCTAATGGAAACAATAATAATATCAAGAATTTAATGTAATACACAGTAATAATATAAAGAGTCTAATGTAATCAGTAATAATATTCTAATGTAATCAATATTAAGAGTCTAATGTAATCAGTAATAATATTAAGAGTCTAATGTAATCAGTAATAACATTAAGAATGTAAAGTGATACACAATAATAATAATAATAATAAAGTTATACTCAAATTTATTAATAGATTTTTATGGAAAACGAATGGTATGGAATTTGAGAAAAAATATTAAATTGATATATTATTTAACACAAAACAAATATTTAAATATTTAAAACAAATATTATTTTTTTTTTATTTCCCAAAAATAAATAAATAAGAAGTATTTTCTGCATGAGAAAGCTGCCAAAATAATGATAAAATTATTCAATTATTTAAAAAATATTAATGATTCCAAGAAAACGAAAAGCGTACTATTTTATTTCAGGAGTTCCAAAGTTTAAAACTAAAATCATTATGCACAGTTTGTAAAAGCAATTAAAAAGAAAGTTTAATCAACTTTGAGATAGTACTTGCTCAAAACTTACGTTTAATTAGAATAATCAACAGAAAAATCTGAATGTGAGATTCCGAAATCGAAAATTAAAACTGGAATTTCGTTCGATGGAGAATTCAAATTCCCAAACACAATCGGGAAAAAGAAGGAGAAATAAAAAACCTTTGAAATTAAATTTCATTACATCGGAAAGTGATGGGGTTGACTTCCGGAATTTCCAGCTCTTTTCCCAAAGATGACAATCTCTCCTGTTGTCCTCCTCCCGGAATCCGGCAAAGGAAAAAGGAAAAGAATGCAAAAAGACAAAGGGCCGGTTCGGCCGGACACAAAAGAAGAGTTTCTTCTTTCCCGAAAAAGAATTTTCCCCTTCTTAGCTATCGATTAAATTTAACGAGACGATTTTCTTTAAGCAATTTATTGATTGGTTCTTTTTCTAAAAATAGATCGCCATTCGAATAACTGCACACTCAAATGATTAGGAAAAGAATTTGCGATAATCATAAATAAAAAAAAGTAAATAAATAGTTTATTCAAATATTCAAAATTTTTATGAACTCTTTACAGTTGAACAGTTTCGAATAAATGATTTCGATTTTTAAATACATTCTGGCAACTGATATTTGATAGTGTTGCCAGTTTATTTTCTCAAATAATTATTCAGAATATAATTTCAGATATTTAGTGATTCTTTTTGTTGAATTGAAAGTTTATTAAAACTTATAAAATATATTCTTTAAATAAATGTGTTTTCGGTAGCATAATTGGGATTTAAACACCTGTATGATTTTTGGAATGCGGAACTGAAAGAATTTATATTGGAAGTTACGGGTACCTTTGTGAATTTTATATTTCAAATATATTAGAAGATTTATTATCCATTAATTATTCAATAATTTTATTTATGAATTTAATAAAACATGCTTATAATTTTTCTTCTTTATTGAATGCTTATTGATGAAATAAAATATTTCTTAAGTACAGATTCAAATCAAAATTACAATATTTATAAAATGTACTATATTATCAAATCAAAAATTACAATCTTTATAAAATTTACTAATTATCTTTACAATCTTTATAAAATTTACTAATTATCAAATGTACATTTATATTAGAATGGGGAAAAATGAATATTTGAGGAAAAATTAAAATTTTTTATTAAATTAAATCTAAATATTGTCTAATTTTTGCGTTAGAAATTGTTCCTACATAATTAACATCATTGAAATACAAATATTAATTTACACAATGATTTGCTTAATTCAACATACCTAATTTTATTATTGATAAAAATTTATTTATAATTGATAAAAGTCTATTTATTACTGATAAAAGTCTATTTATTATTGATAAAACTCTATTTATAGAAAGGCAAAGTTGTATAAAATGAGAAATATTTGCTTTTTTACATATTAATTTGCATTCAAATATTTGAGAAAATGTTTTTTTTTTTTTTTTTTTTCGAACTTTCAAGTCGTTTAACGAAATATATCTATTCTTCAAAAAATATTTTTATTAATTTTTATGAATTATACAGTTTAGTATTGAAGTTTTTAATTACTTCTGTAAGTTTCGCATTATTTGTGATGCACAAGGGAACCTTAAATGTTCAAATAAAATAAAAACTTTCTCTTACATTTTTTTGTCTTATTTAAATACCAAAAGAGAGATTTGTTCTCAACTGACATTGGAATACTTCTTTTTATTTTAAAATTTTTATTATAGTAACATTATTTTTTGTTAATAAATATTAATTCAGTTCTCCAAATAATGTCTTTTTTATAAAAACAAATGATTTACTGGTGCGGAACATTATTATATCTGGGAATTTTTATTAAAATAAAAACATAAAATGTTAAGGGTATAATAAATATATCAAGGGTATAAAAAAGAAATAAATATATCAAGCAACCCTACTTAAATAGATGTATAGTATTCAAAATTTACATTTTCCAATATCAGAGTTCAGTTTGTAGATGAATCATTTCATGAATAATCATTTAGTAATCTTTTTTTAAAGTTAATTATAATTTTATTTCAGATTTAATTCAATTTCTACCTATTACGCGAGGAATGCAACTGCTCGTGCTTTTTTTTTTTCCAAAAATTTTATAATGTTTTCCTTGCTGTTAAAATTAACACTTTTTTGGGTTTCGAAAAATCAAACTTTGAAAAAAATTTTTGACTGTATTTTGATACTAAGATATCTATGTAAAAGAATCTTGTGCATCATATTAAGACAAAATATTTGAATTCGAAAAAGTTTAGAAAACATGTCTTACCTAGGCCTAACGTAATTAAGGAAATGCCTAAGATTTGCAAGCTATGAGTATTCTTTTCGAATTCTTCATAAACTACATTTTCTCTAATTGGATTCTTTAATGCCTTTTTTTCCATCTTCGTAAAATAAAGGATTGGATTTCATTTTCGTGATGTATTTCTAACGAGAGTGAACACGAGACACAAAAAAGGAAAGAAAACTTTTTATTTCATTATCTTTCTTATTGCATCGGTGTATTCCTTTTAAGAGAACATCTTTTTCTGAGAAAAATAACGAAACTTTTAATGAGTTTTGAGTGGCAACAAAACAATTTGGTTGACATTTTTAAGCAAGTTTCTTTCTCTGCGTGGAGTGTCAACGAATGAGGTTCCATTCTTAATTAAGGTTTGAGGAATTACTTTTTTTCTTTTTGTTGGCATGGGTATGTTATGCATATTAAAATGTTTGGTGCATTTTGTTTTTTGTACTGTATGATAGTCAAAATGAATAACAAGCGAATTTTTTAATGAATACGCAGTTCTAATTTTAATAGGTCTGTTTCTGTGCTTTTTGCTCTGGTATGTAACAATATCATGTGGTGGCAATGTATCTCTAATGAAAGTGAATATCTAAATTTAATAAAGTCCGTTTGCTTAAAGCTACAAATTTTTTATTTTAGTTTCTCGTGCAAGTAAAAAAAATAATAAAGCGTATTCATTTTAAAGCTAACTAATTTCCAAAATACTGTTGTATATATTTTTATACTGTCCCACTTTCAAAATGTTGTAAAAAAGAACCACAAATCACAATGAATTAAAAAATATGAACTGAAGATACTTGAAGAAGGAGAAACGGTATGGCATGAAAAAAAAAGTTCCAGTTAATTTTTTCCATTTAATTTTGTATGACCTTGCCGTGGTAAATGGGCTTTCTACTCACAGTGTCACTACTGTGAATGATTGAAAGTCAATTTTTCTGTCAAAAACCAAAACAATCAAACACATTGAACACTACATTGGTTTAATGTGCAACTCATGCCAAATACATTGTCATTTTGATTCAAAATATCACTGGCAGCCGAATTCACTTTCCTTTTGTGGCTTACAGCTCAATATATTAATACACTTTGGAACTTTTTTTTCATGCCTTACCGTTTTCGCCTTCTTCAGGTATCATCAGTTCAAATTTTAACCCATTTTGGCGAGTGGTTCTTTTTTTACAGTATTTTGAAAATGGGACTTTAATTATAATGACCCTGTATATCTTATAAATGAATGTTTACTTAAAACAAGAGAAAAAGGGAAATTAATTTTATTTGAACAATATGGGATATAAATGGGGGATAAATATGAAATATCTTTTAAATTATATGACAGAATTTTAATCAGAAACATTTTGAGTTAATTAAATTTCTTAATATCTGCAGTGAAATACCTCATAGTATCATCTTCAAATTATCTTCTCATATTTAGAGATTTATAGAGGGCTTATGAATTCCATAGAAAAGATTGGAGGTGATAATACATATCAAGATGAACAAAAAATGCAATGACACATGGGATCCCAAATAAGGTTGGGTCAGTGAAAATCAGAGCAGAAAATCAGGATTATATCTGGTTCAGAATCCTTAGTGATGAACTGTTGAGGTTTTGTTTTCTGCTCGAATGCTTCACTTTCACACACACTAAGTTCTCCTGCAAATTACCGTCCAATATTTTCTTTATGAAGGGAGAACATGGTTCATGCGCGATGGTGCCACAGCCCCATTTTCCAGAAACTATTATTTTCACCTTGATGAAACATATTAGACGAGAAGGATCTGGCATTGAGGCCCGTTGCTTGTCGTCCGCTCTTAACCCATTAAACACATTTTTCATTGAAATCAATTGTTTATGAAACAGTACTGGATAATCCGTGGTGATTTGATATCGACAGTGACTAGAAAACTCTAAGAACTTTTAAGCCTGTCCTCCAGTCGTTTTTACGTGCTCTTGTCTTATGCACGGACGTTTGTAGTGGTGAAGGGCTATTTAAACAGATACAAGGTTTCTTTTGTGTATCGCAGTCTGTTTTGTATACTGTTTCAAGTACGTTACTACCCCAAACACTGGCCTAGCGAGAGAAGGAGAGTTCAGTTGACAGCGTCTCTTACAGTCTACAATCACTACTTTCAGAACTAACCAGTCTAATATAATACACTGTAATAGTAACAAAAGTCTAATGTAATCAGTAAAAATATTAAGAATAGTGTAATCAGTAATAATAGTAAGAGTCTTAAGTAATACACAGTAATAATATTAAGAATCTAAAGTTATACACATATTTTATTAATAGATTTTTATGAAAAACGAATGGATGAAATTTGAGAGAGAAAAACATTAACTAACTTGTACTGATTTTTAGTTTTTATTTTAATTTTCCAAATTTAAATAAAGAAGAAGTAGGACTTTCTACCAGAGAAAGCCGCTAAAATATTGATAAAATATTAATGGTTCCAAGAAAATGAAAAACACATTTTATTTCTGAAGTTCCAAAAAGTTAAAAACTAAGAGCCTTATGCACAGTCGAAAGCATTTAAAAGAAAGTTTAATCAACCTTGAGATAGTACTTGCTCCAAACTTAACAGAAAAATCAGAAGTGAGATTCAGAAATCGAAAATTAAAACTGGAATTTCGTTCCATGGAGAATTCTAATTCCCGAACACAATCGAGAAAAAAAGGAAAAATAAAAAAACCTTTGAAATTAAATTTCCTTACATCGGAAAGTTATCTGGAAGAATTCCGGAATTTCCCGCTCTTTTCCCAAAGATGACAATCTTGTCCTCCCTCCCGGAATCCGGCAAGGGAAGGAAAAATGCAAAGACAAAGGCCCGGATTCGGCCGGACACAAAAGAAAAAGTTTCTTCTTTCCCGAAAAGAATTTTCCCGTTCTTAGCTATTGATCAAATTTAACCAGACGAGTTTCTTTAAGCAATTTGCTTGATAGGTTCTTTTCCTAAAAGTAGATCGCCATTCGAATAACTGCACACTCAGATGATTAGGAAGAGAATTTGCGAGACTCAGAAAAAATTAAAAATAAATAATTTATTCAAATATTCAAAATTTTTATGAACTCTTTACAGTTGAACAGTTTCGAATAAATGATTTCGATTTTTAAATACTAGTACATTCTGGCAACTGATATTTGATAGTGTTGCCATTTTCTTTTCTCAAATAATTATTCAGGATATACTTCCAGATATTTAGTGATTCTTTTGTTGAATTGAAAGTTTATTAAAAATTTTAAAATATATTCTTTAAATAAATGTATTTTCTGTAGCATAAAATGAAACATAATTGGGATTTAAATGCCCCTATGATTTTCGGAATGCGGAACTGAAAGAGTTTCTATTGCAATTCATGAGTACCTTTGAGAATTTTATTTTTCAAATTTATTAGAAGAATTAGCATCCATTAATTATACAGGAATTTTTATTTGTGAATTTAACAAAACCTGTTTTTAATTTTTCCTCATTATTGAATGTTTAAATTGATACCAAGTAATAATATTAAGAGTCTAAAATAATACACAATAATAACATCAAAGTCTAAAGTAATAGTCAATAATAATATTGATAGTCTGACTATAGTAATAAACAGTAAAAATATAAGGATCCAAAGTAATTCACAGTAATGACATCAAGAGTCTAATGCAATACACAGTAATAATATCAAGGGCTTAATGTGATACACAATAATAATATTAAGAATCTAAAGTTATACACTTATTTTATTAATAGTTTTTTATAGAAAACGTGAGAGAAAAAATATTAAATTATTTGTAATGATTTATGGGTTTTTTTTTAAATTTTCCGAAAATAAATAAATAGAAGAAGGACTTTCTACCAGAGAAAGACGCTAAAATATTGATAAAATTATTCAATTATTTAAAATAATATTAATGATAATATTATACAAAGATAACGAAAAATACATTTTTATTTCAGGATTTCCAAAGTTTAAAACTAAAAGCATCACGCACTGTTTGCAGAAGCATTTAAAAGAAAGTTTAATCTACCTTGAGATAGTACTTGCTCAAAACTTAAGTTTAATTAGAACAATCAACAGAAAAATCTGAAGTGAGTTTCCGAAATCGAAAATTAAAACTGGAATTTCGTTCGAAGGAGAATTCTAATTCCCAAACACAATCGGGAAAAGAAGGAAAAATAAAAAAAAGCTTTGAAATTAAATTTCATTACATTAGAAAGTTATCGCGAAGAATTCCGAATTTCCCGCTCTTTTCCCAAAGATGACAATCTTGTCCTCCCTCCCGGAATCCGACAAGGGAAGGAAAAGAATGCAAAGACAAAGGCCCGGATTCTGCCGGACACAAAAAAAGACAGTTTCTTCTTCCCCGAAAAGAATTTTCCCGTTCTTAGCTATCGATCAAATTTAACGAGACGATTTTCTTTAAGCAATTTGTTTGATAGGCTCTTTCTAAAAATAGATCGCCATTCGAATAACTGCACACTCAGATGATTAGGAAGATAATTTCTGCTACTCAGAAATAAAAAAAATAATATTAATTTATTCAAATATTCAAAATTTTTATGAACTCTTTACAGTTGAACAATTTCGAATTAATTATTTGGATTTTTAAATACATTCTGGCAACTAGTATTTGTTACTGTTGCCAGTTTCTTTTCTCAAATAATTATTCAGAATATAATTCCAGATATTTAGTGCTTGTTGAAATGGAAGTTTATTAAAAATTTCAAAATATATTCTTTAAATAAATGTATCTTATGTAGCATAAAATGAAATATAATTGGAATTTAAATACCCTTATGAATTTTAGAATGTGGAACTGAAAGAGTTTCTGTTGGAATTTACGAGAATACCTTTGTGAATTTTATATTTAAAATTTATTAGAATAATTATTATAAAATTAATTATTCAGGAATTTTATTTGTTAATTTAGCAAAACGTGTTTAATTTTTCTTGATTACTATATGCTTATTGATATAATAAAGTATTTCACTTCGATAGCACAGATCATTTCGTAAAAAAAAAAATTAGAATTTTTATTAAATGTTAATACATTTGAATGAGGAAAAATACAAATATGGGGATAAATTAGATTTTTTATTAAATGTTAATACATTAGAATGTGGAAAAATACATATTTTGGAAAAAAATTAAAATTTTTATTAAATGTAATACGTTAGAGTGAGAAAAATACATATATGGGGAAAAATTGGAATTTTTATTAAATGTAATGCATTAGAATGGGGAGGAAATTAAAATTTTTATTAAATTAAATTTAAATATTATCCAATTTTTGCCTTAGAATTGCTCCCTAGATAAATATCATCATTTAAGTACAAATGTTAATTTCAACATCAATTTGTTTACTTTAATATGCCTAATTTTATTATTGATAAAACTCTTATTTATAGGAGCCAAAGTTGCATAAAATGAGAAATATTTGCTTTTATATAAGTAAAAACAGAGCTTAATTTGCATTCAAATATTTGAGAAAATGTTTTTTTCGTACTTTAACAAAATATATGCATTTCGTCGTTTAACAAAATATATGCATTTTTTTTTTTAAATATTTTTTAATTTTTATGAATTATACAGTTTAGTATTGAATTTTTTAATTTCTTCTGTAAGTTTCATGTTATTTGTGGTGCACAAGGGAACTTTAAATGTTTAAATAAAATAAAAACTTCATCTAACACTTTTTATCTTATTCGAATCCCAAAAGAGAGATTTGTTCTCAACTTAAATTGGAATACTCCTTTATTTTAAATTTTTTTATTATAGTATCATTATTTTTAGTTAAAAAGTATTAATTCAGTTGTCCAAATAATGCTTTTTTTGTAAGAACAAATGATTTAATGGTGCGGTATATTATTATATCATGGAATTTTTATTAAAATAAAAACATAAAATAATAAGAGTATAAAAAGGGATTTTTTGAGTTATGAGGGAAAGTAATCCTATTTATATAGATGTATAGTATACAAAATTTACAGTTTGCAATATCTTTCTAACATAAAAAGAGGAAAAAGAAAAAAAAAGGGAGTTAAATAATCTAAACACACAAAAAAAAAAAGGGAATTTCTTTATAACTATGTTTTTTAGGCTTTCTTTAAAAGAATGTATTACAAATTAAACAAAAACTCTTGCTTGAAAAGCAATGTAAAAAAAACGTGCAAACAATTTAGGCATAGTAAAAAGTATTACTAATGTTTTCAGTTTATTTTAAATATCTTGGGAATGTATTAAGTATTTTTTTTATTTTTTTAACCAAATTTTTTACTGGCTTTGGTACGTTTTAATGAAAAATTTAAAAAAAATTTAATTTTAATTTTTTATGGTAAATTTTATATTTTAATTTACTATAAACTTTATAAGATAAAATAGGTTTTTTTTAAGAAATACAGAGTGAATATGCAAAAGTTGAATTTAATTTTAAATTTGGATTTTTAAATTATTTTTGTATTTAATTTTTTAATATTACATAGCTTTTACACATTTTTCTTTATGTTTCTGTATTATTTCTCACAATTTCTAATAAAATGTGTGTGAAATGCTGCTGCTAAAATAAAAACTGTTTTTTTATTCCACTAAAATCAATCTTTGCAATTTAGGAAACATTTAAATAATATTAGTTTCTGAACACCATTAAAATAATTTCCCAAATTATTTGTATAACTTAACGATTTATAATCCCAAAAAAAAAAAAAAATCTTATACACCATTGAAAATGTATGCACTTATTTGATATTATTTTGAATAAGTGATAAAGAGAAAGAGCGCTGTGGGGAAAATTCGAAAAGCGAAAATAAAGCATTTTTCTGCATATAAGTAAAAACTCAATATCTGAAACCTAAATGTTTCAAAGAAAAATCTCAAGTGTTCACAAAACACGTCAAATATGGCCCACGAGCTTTATTGAAATTTTCCTTTCTGCCTTTTGGGTCTAGAAGAATTTTATTTCTTCTGAATTTTATTTAAAAATTTATTTTGCAATATCCGTATTGTAGTGAGATTAAAGAATATTGTATATTTATGCATAAATAAATATTCAGGATAAGTTAAGAATGCCTATAAAAACAAGTTTCGATAATACAATCTATGTAACTTTTTCACTGTGAATATTATCTATTATTACAGAATGACAAAATTTACAAGAATGACTTTTTACCCTTTATATTCATGAAGATTATTTTAAAATGAAAAAAAATAGTTACATCTATACTCATGTCAAAATGTATCTTTACTTACACGAAAATAATGGTATTCAATGAAATATCCAAACAACTGTGATGCATATTTGCAGGGAATGTGTGAAAAATAAGCCAAATTAGCATTATCCATTTCGGAGCCTGATTCACTTGTGGCTAGAGCACTGGCGCTCGGTACCACATGTTTTTCGGGTTCAAGTCCCGGCGGTGTCATGAATATTTCTAGTGGTTTGGAATCCACTTTAAACCGTAGGTATCGATCTAATAGGTCGCTGGGTAGTGCTAAATGAGTAAGAGAATGTGCCCTTGCTTATGGCATGAAGATTAACTGTCTCCATATTGCCAGTTGCATTAGATTAACAACAACAATATAATTATCCAATCAAAAATAGTCAAACTCTTTCTGATAAGCTATTCTAGGCTTACGCCATCCAATGTGGAAGCAAGATCTTTGCGTAAAGCGAATTTCTGCAACACACCGTTTGATTTAAGTGTGTAAGGACTCAAATCAGTTTGTTATAACCTCGAAATGTCATTTGGAAAAATCTGTGGCAACTCATAAGCCGCTTAAAAGCAAGGTAGCCAATCAAGCCAATCAGCTAGATACCTGAATATTTCAAGACTGTGAGTCTCTACGTTATGGAAAAAATTTTAAAACGATGGAAATGTTGTAAGAAAACCTGGACAAGGACGCAACAAAAGACAGTTGTTTCTGAAGACTTATGTCAGGCAATAACCGTCCATTGTAACAGGAAGTCTACTATTAGCCAATTAAGTTCACAATTTTCTACCGCCATTGGAACTACTGTATCACGGCAAACGGTATATTGAATGTTTAATAAAAAAGGCCTTTGTGCCAGATACCCAAAGGTATGTGTTATTGTGCCTTCAAAATAAATGAGAGATTGTTTTGATTAGTACAAAGAACGTCAGTAATGGAGTGAACACCGTTGGAACACGTTACTGATGAATCGAGGTTTAGTTTTAAAGGTGATTCTATGAGTGTTTTCATCTGGAGTGTTTTCATCACCATTTGTCAGGAGCACAAAATTATCCCTCGAGCATTATGGAACATCGTTTCGGAGTTGTGATTTTATGGGGAGAAATAATGACTGATGGACGGACGGCCCTACACGTTTTCAACATTTTAACAGCGGATCTATGACCACCCACTTATGTCGGGATGAGATCTGATCCGATAGAGAACTTACGGGACTACTTTGGAAGAGCAACTGCATCACAACTGGAAGACATCTTCCTCAAAGCAAGTGCTCAAAAGATATCATTGCTGGAAGAGTGGAGCTTTATTCCCCAAACGGTGGTTTCTAACGTTACAATTTCCAACAATGCCAACGTTACATAACGTTTTGAATTTAGCCTTATCAAATTCCAAATTATCTTTAAATATATTTAATTCGAATTTAGAAAATTTACGTTTAATCATTTATACTATTTTAAGCACTTTTTGAATTATTAACTGTTAAAGTAGCTTTCGCGACATTCAATTTCACCTTTAAGAAATTCAATTAATTCTGTTGCAACAAAATTTCCTTTTGAAGTTCACTCAAGTGTTAAATCTCTTGTAAGTAATTTTAGGATAATTGGATTCAGTACATGCGCGTAGTTACCATTTATTACATTACGTTAATTTAAATTTCTAAAACTAATTTGTTTCTGATAATACAAAATATACGCAATCTATAAACATAATTTAAATAATTTACGGGTTCAAAATTTTATAACTTAATCATACAACTATTAATTATTAAGTTTTCACGACTGACTAGTCTTACGACCTTTCAACGATTTTTATTAAGAATCCTATTCTTCTTCAGTAAGACAAAAACCAGACACTTCAAGTAAAATTTTTTTTATCTTAAAGATAATTTCTATCTGTGAGAAGTACCAGGTAAATTATCAATCGAATTATCAATTTAACTTATCTATCGAATTGTTACTGATTATTCAAACCATTTGCTAGAATCACAAGTAAACTTTGAAATTATTTATTTGTATAAATTTTAAAAGCGATCTGTCGCTTTGTGTGACAGGTTTCAGGTACGATTCCCAGCTGTGAGATGTATGCTTGTAGTGGTTCGGAATCTATTTTTAAACCACCCAGGTGCCAGTCTAACATGACTGTAGAGCATTGGGCGCAGGACTGACCATCCTACCCCATAAAAAGAAACATGTATCGTGTCTCGAAATCTGCTAGTAAGCAGACGGTTTTGGCCCGCCATTGGCTGTAATCTCCGGACGTTAGTTAGTAATTTTTCAGTTGAACTACATTGATATGGGAATTTGCTTTTCTCTCAAAATGGAACATCTACAAATTTAGATAAATATGTAAATAAAAAACGTATTTTCTCTATAGTTCTTAATTGTTGAAGGAAATTCTCGGAATAAACAAGTAAAAATAAATAATAATTTCTAATGAAAAATAATTTCTATAATTTATTTCTATTCATATTTGTTTAAGTAACTTTGGCGTTAATTTCAAGTATGATTGAACTTTTGGCAGTAATTGTTTGGGCCACTCATTCATCATCACGGTTATATGTGCAACCATCAATTTTTTCCCTCATATTTTAGCACCTTTAAAAATAAATGTTACCGGGTTTATTTTTCTTTTTGAGAACGGAATTTTAGTTTCCAGAAGCTGTGCCGCAGGGTCAGCTATCCAGGTTCAGTGGGACATATAGCACATTAACAATAAATTAATTAGGGTGTATATTCCGGATAGTTTATTGCTCAGTTCTCTCAATGTTATTAAACAAAGAAAATTTGTAGGAAAACTTTTTATTAATATATTTATTAGTCGCTATGTCCCCTTCTATAACATGAACTTTAAGCAGTTTTTGAATTTCTTCTTCAATTAGTTAATTCTTTCGATTAGTTAGATTTTTTAATTTGGTAAAATTGAAAATTTGCTGAGAATTTACTAATAAATCCTTAGAAATATCTTCATCTTTTAAATTAGTTCCGTCGCTAGTAATCCATTTAATAAACTTTATTGTTCTGTTTCAAAAGTTTTACCATGAATGCAAAAGCCATTTCTATGCACTTGGGATTCAATTCCATCAAAAATTGGGAGAAGAAAAACGTTTACTCTAAATTGGAATCTTATTTTAATATCTCATATTTATAAATATCTAATGCATTTCTAAATCATGTTAAAATCTAAATTACATAAATTTATTGAATTTATGTATCAGAAATTACCATACAATTTTCTGACGAAAATATTATAAGGGTTTATTAAAAAATAATTTTTTTAAAAGAAAAAGAATTCTTCCATTTCTATTTATTTACATATAAAGAAGTTACCTGAAAAAAAAATTATTTTTAGAAGAGAATTGCTTAAGATGCTAACTGACTGGCAATCCGTAATTATTTAAAGAATAATGTGAAATTTAACCTCAAAATCATCAAATGAAACGTTTTAGTCCTAAATAATTTGCTGAAAATTTTACATATGTATTACCAAAATATAAAAAAATTTTAAGTATGTACCAAATATATAGATTTGCATTTATTAGAATAATTTAATAAAAATATTCCTTAAAATATTTTAAGGAATATTATATCAGACATATTATATCAAACAACTATTAAATCTAGGTTAACTTAATTGACTTTATTATTATTATTATGTATTTTTTTTGTATTATAATACTCTCCTTTCCTTCTGTTCGTTTTTATGATAAAAAAATAACCCTGTACTTATAAATAAAATGTGAGGCCACAGTTTATTCATTGCCAATGCACATCTATAAATAATACTTAAATCCAGCATATTCCTATTGGCTGGTTAATGAAGACGAGCCTCCTCGTTAGCGGAGGATATCGGCTGCAGTAATGCCGCCTCCGCCGAAAGGTGGTCGGGGTGCAGCCATCTTCTCCATTAAAGATCTTCCTCCCCTCAGGGATGTCCAATTTTCCTCCCCATATGCCAGGCGCGATGGGAAATCATAAATATTTACGGCGGCAGCTCATCGCAGGAAGATGGGAGGGGATTATCGAGATTTTTATTGTGGTGTTTTCGCCCAATGTCTTGCTAATGTAAAGATCTTTTCTTTGACTTGTTAATGATTATTACACGAAAAAATGAATTTAAAATTTATTTAAAAATGTTAGCAGGTTTAAAATATTTTATTATTAAAAGAATGATATAATACGATGACGATTTTATAGTATAAATACTGCCTTCCGATTCAGTGATGAAAATTACAGTGATAAGATGGAAAACAATCATAAAATAAATTTTTTTTAAACATCACAAAAATACTCAATAAAGCTGAGCCAAGATTAAAGATGACAAATGAAATAAAAAAATCTGGGATGTTCTGATAATAAATAAAATGTACAAATATTATTTACGTACTGAATAAACTGTTTCGTTTAGTTTATCAAGCTTGTTATTGTGATTGTTATATACAAGAAAATCATTAAAATGTTAAACATATAATAGTAAGAATAATTTTGATTACAGGTATAAAAATTGAAAATGTCAAAGGTATGTGCTTTTAAATTGATTGTTATATGCTTCAAGAAGATTCAATTTTTAAAATTAAGATAATTTTTTTTATAAAATTGTTTATTAAAAAAAAACTATAATAAAGTTCACAGCTTTATTAATAAATGCGTTAAAACTATCTTTAAATTTTGAAACAAATTAGTTTACAGCACAGATAAAAACATGTCTGTGTAATGAATAGGTTTAATAAATCATATTCAACTTACTTTTCCCTTTTTATCATTTCAATCCAAATGACTATTTCAATCTATAAAAAGAAAATATTTTTCCCCTGAAGCGAACATGGCTTCAGTCGAGTGCAGGTCGAAAGAAACAAAATGAATAAATGAGCTAAGTCTGGAAACTATAACTATACCAGACAACCCGACATGATCATTTTTCACTTATTGTCTTCTAATGGTAAAAATCTTTATTATTATTATTATACGAAAAGTCATTTTCTTTTACTTGAATCCATTTATCAAGAATTTCTGCCGCAGTCAGCTTCTATATATAGTTTTTTTTCGAAGACAGCAGTCGTGAGTTAATCAGAACTCATTTCCTTCCAAACACCCAAATCTTTAATTTCACATACCTTTCACTTAAAAAGTTTATGGATAGGTAAGCTCTAACTTATCTTTCCACCATCATTACAGATTTTTTTTTTACTTTAATACATTTAGCTATGGAATTTATTTATTTTTTTTTTTTTGCTTCGCATAATAATTAAATGTTTCTTATCTATTGAGTCTAAGGGGGAAAAAAAAAATGAAGTAATTTTTCTATCTGATTACCAGAAAAAAATCGCCTTGAGGGAAGGCATTGTCTTCATCCCAGGTTTTATTGACCGATCAAGTTATTTTGCCTAAGGGCTATTAATGTGTTTATCCCGAACGCAACTAATGCGTATTTCTTAAAAAGCTGGTAGTTCTGGATGTAATGATGTTTCGAGAATGTGAGGTTTCTTTTGTATGGAAGATGTGTTATGAGAATACTTTTTCCCAGATAAATATTAAAGAAAGTATTTACAGCCATTTTTTGGCCATAACATGGAAAGCGATTTTTTAATAACATCATGGAACATAACTAACTTTGGAATGTCGTTATAATGTTTTCCTACTGATTTAAGAAAGATCCACTGAGAAAGTCTGCACACTCTTTTTAGGTAATGATATATTGTGCTGTTTATTTGGTTTATTTATTACAGCCTCAAGTTATCTGAAATTGTTCTTACAATGACATGTACTTTTCCATAGGTTGGAAAGCGTCTTGTCTTATAATAATAACTCGTCTTATAATATCTACTTTTCAGCAGTTCAGCACCATTTAAATTTGATAAGACTAATTCTTGATAGTTTCATGACTAGTGATGTTTTTTTCTTTACAACTTTCTTTACTAGAGTGTTTTTCTTTGCGTTTTGTAACAAATTATGTACTTTTACTGCATGTCGGTTATCATTTCGTTTCACTCATAAAAGGCATAATAACCCTAGCAGCCAGAACCAATGAGTGGCATAATACATTTTTAAAATTTTCACAACTACATACTAAACGAACATATAATCAATATGATAAATTAGATTTATAAAAGTGAAATATTATGTATTATTAAGCAAAATATTTTCTTTTCTCCACACCTCACACTCCTACCTAGAACAATGTATTCCCTTACCAGTTGGAAAGGTGAGGAGGGGAGATCAGTTGGCTTCTTGAATACCACGAACAGCCCATCGACGAGATAAAGAGGAAACACTGCCTTAGAAGACGACTTTTAGGGTAACTGCTCGCATTTGTGTATCGCAGGGGAGAAAATCCCGAAACTCCCAGCAGGCAGTCTGATTACCACTTAGACACATTATCACAATTGCCATCGTGTCTCTTTATATCTGAAAGCACTGACTACAACCATATAGCCAGAGGATTCGAACCTTAGCCCTCCTGCGATATTTTCAAACTAATGCTCATGTTTTCAAACTAAGGAATCCGGCCCAAACTCAATAAGTGACGCTGTATCGAAAGCTTCTGTGCTTATATCAGCGATCGGGACGATAACTCCATAGGCTAGAGATCCTTCCATTGAATAGTGAAAGTTAGTAGGAATAAGCATTTAAACCCCCATATGCATCCTTATTGGTATTTCTGCCAAAAATATGAATAGCTCAACCTTTAATACATCTTGGTTTCTGTTGCATAAAAAAGTGGGGATTCGGAGTAGAGAGCGCAGCATTTTTGAGATCAGAGACAATTGGTTAAAAAATTTCGATTCACTACTTTTTATTTTACCTATAAATGTAGTTTGGGCATTTATGTAAGCAAATTTAGAGTATAAGAATGTCTTTTAAGCTCTAATTTACTTTGGTTTTAAAAAAACTTTTATGGTAGTATTTTTATTTAATTCATATGAACTGAATAAAAACATTGAATTTATTTTACTAATTCTTCTAAATCCATTCGTAAAAATCGTAGTACATCAAATTGAATAAAAGTGTTAGTGTTAGGAATTTCTGTGGTCGACTTCCCAGCCCTGGTTACACCTGCTGAATATCAGAGGCTTTGAATGGGAATGAGCCCAGCCTAAATATCCAGTATCGGAAAATTACAGCAACGAGAGTTTCATCAGTATCCTTGCCTCTGTTATTTTCAATAAATCAAAAACATATTTTATTTCACGAGTTCCAAAGTTTAAAACTAAAAGCATCATGCGCAGTCCGAAGCATTTAAAAGAAAGTTTAATCAACCTTAAGATAGTACTTGCTCAAAACTTAAGTTTAATTAGAACAATCAACAGAAAAATCTGAAGTGAGTTTCCGAAATCGAAAATTAAAACTGGAATTTCGTTCGAAGGAGAATTCTAATTCCCAAGCACAATAGGGAAAAGAAGGAAAATTAAAAAACCCTTTGAAATTAAATTTCCTTACATCGGAAAGTTATCGGGAAGAATTCCGGAATTTCCCACTCTTATCCCAAAGATGACAATCTCTCCTTTCCCTGGAATCCGGCAAGGAAAAGGAAAATAATGCAAAAGACGAAGGCCCGGTTTCGGCCAGACACAAAAAAAAAGAGAGTTTTTCTTTCCCGAAAAGAATTTTCCGTTCTTAGCTTTCGTTCAAATTTAACGAGACGATTTTCTTTAAGCAATTTGGATTGATAGGATCTTTTCTGAAAATAGATCGCCCATTCGAATAACTGCACACTCAGATGATTAGGAAGAGAATTTGCGCTACTCAGCACAAATTAAAAATAAAAAATAAATAATTTATTCAAATACTCAAAATTTTTATGAACTCTTTACAGTTGAACAGTTTCGAATAAATGATTTCGATTTTTAAATACATTCTGGAGACTGATGTTTGATAGTGTTGCCAGTTTCTTTTCTCAAATAATTATTCAGAATATAATTCGCGATATTTAGTGATTCTTTTGTTAAATTGAAAGTTTACTAAAAATTATAAAATATGTTCTTTAAATAAATGTATTTTCTGTAGCATAAAAAGAAACATAATTGGGATTTAAATACCCGTATGAATCTTGGAATACGGAACTAAAACAGTTTCTATTGGAATATGCGAGTACCTTTTTTGAATTTTCTGTTTCAAATATATTAGAAAAAATATTACCCATTAATTATTCAGAAATTTTTATTTGTGAATTTTACAAAATGTGATTTTAATTTTCTTCATTGCTATATGCTCATTGGTATAATAAATTATTTCACTTCGAAAGCACAGATTCAACTCGTTTTTGGAAAAAAAAATTTTTTTTTTTTTTTAAATGGGGAGAAATAATTTTCAATTAATATTAGAATGGGGAAAATGTACATAAACGGGGAAAAAAATTATAATTCTTATTAAATTAAATCTAAATATTATCCCATTTTTGCATTAGAAATTGTTCGCTACATAATTAACATCATTTAAGTACAAATATTAATTTCAAAATTGATTTATTTACTTTAATATACCAATTTTATTATTGAATAAAACTCTATTTATAGAACGACAAAGTTGTAGAAAATAAAAAAATATTTTCTTTACTTATGTAAAAACGGAACTTAATTTGCATTCAAATATTTAAGAAATTATTGTTTTTTTCCGTACTTTCAAGTCATTTAACAAAATATATGTATTTTTTTAAAAATATTTTATTAATTTTTATGAATTACACAGTTTAGTATTGAAATATTTAATTACTTCTTTGAGTTTCATGTTATTTGTGGTGCGCAAGGGAACCTTAAATGTTTAAATAAAATAAAAAAATTTCTCTTACATTTTTTTATCTTGTTTAAATCCCAAAAAGTAGATTTGTTCTCGATTGAAACTGGAATACTTCTTTATTTTAAAATTTTTATTATAGTAACATTATTTTTAGTTAAAAAGTATTAATTCACTTCTTCAACTAATGTCTTTTTTTGTAAAAACAAATGATTTAATGGTGCGGTACATTTTATATCTTGGAATTTTTATTAAAATAAATACATAAAATGCTATGGGTATAAAAAGAGATTTTCAAGAAACCCTGTTTATATAGATATATAGTATTCATAATTTACAGTTTGCAATATATTTCAGTTTATTTCATTTTTTAATATTTTGCAATCGTTGTGGCTTTTTATTTTAATGAAAAGAAAAGAAGGAAAAAAAACTATAAAAAAGAAGTTAAACACACAAAAAATGCGAATTTCTTTATATCTTTGTTTTTTAGCCTTTATTTAAACGAATGTATTACAAATTAAACAAAAACCTCCGCTTGAAATATAATCTAAAAAAATGTGTGCAAATAATTTAGTCGTAATAAAAGGTATTAAAATTTTTTACTGGATTTGGTTTACATTTTATGTAATTCACTACAAACTTTATAAGATAAAATAGGTTTTTTAAAGATTTAAAGAGTGTATATGCAAAAGTTAAATTTAATTTTAATTTTGATATTTCAATGAATTCATTTTTATTATTGCATTTTTTTTTCTCACGAGAAGAGTTTTGGCATTTCATTTCCAAGAGAGAGAAATGCATGCTATTCGACAAATATATAATAACAACCCATCTCTCAAATTTGACAAAAGATCAGCTTTATTGTGGGTAATTATATAACACGCCAGTACATTAGTCTCATTAGTACAGTTTTGTACTAATGAGAACAACCTTTCACTCAAATCTGATAGCAGATATTCAGTATCATGTATAATGAGGAAATTCGCGACCTGTGCGACCCTCACAGGTCGAGACAACTGCAGACTGAACAGGAACTGTACTATGAGTTGTTGCATCGTCATAGGGGATAGACCACGAGTTGAGAAATGTCTTCTCCAGTAAGAAGTGAGGGAAGATGACCCCTTCCCTCCTCTTGACGTATGATCTTAAAAGGATTTTTGTTTTTCTTTTTTAAGAAGAAAGAGAGTTCAGCGAAGAGTGGAAAAGAAATTTATTTTGCGCAAAGAGCTTGATTTAACGTTGGATGATGTAAGCCTAGATTAGCATGAAAGAAACCGTTTGATTATTTTTGATTGAATACTACTAATTAGAATTATTTTTCACGCATTCCCTGCAAACATGAATCCCATTGGTTGAATATTTCATTGAATATCATTGTTTTTAGTTACGTAAAGATACATCTGGACATGAGTGTAGATGTAATTATTTTTCACTTTAAAATAATCTTCATGAATATAAAGGCAAAAAGTCATTCCTTTAAATATTCCATTCTTTGGATAATATTCACAGCGAAAAGGTTACATATATTGTAATATCGAAACTATTTTTTTTTTATTTTCATTTTTAACATATCCTGAATATTTACCTATGCATAAATATACAGTATTATTTAATCTCACTACAATAAGGATATTACAAAATAAATTTAAAAAAAAAAAAAAATTCTTCTAGAACCAAAAGACAGAGTGAAAAAAACAAAGAAAAATTTCAATAAAGCTCGTGGGTCATATTTGACGTGTTTTTGAATACTTTAGATTTTTCTTTGAAACATTTAGGTTTCAGATATTGGGTTTTTACTTATATGCAGAAAATGATTTATTTTCCCTGCTAGAATTTTCCTCACGGCACGTTTTCTCTTTATCACTTCAAAATAATATCAAATATATATAATACATGCATACATTTTTTAATAGTGAATAAGAAATATTTTTGCGCCATAAATTTTAAGTTACACATATCATTTGGAAAATTATTTTAATGATGTTTAAAAACTAATATTATTTAAATATTTTCTAAATCGCAAAAAATGATTTTAGTGGAATAAAAAATTTTTTTAGCAGAAGCATTCCATGCACATTTTATTAGAAATTGTGAAAAAATCATACAAAATTCTAAAAAAAAATGTGTAAAAGCTATTTAACAATTAAGAATAAAATATTGTAACTTCTCGGCCTATACTGGACATATAACGGCTTCAAACCCTTTCAGGTTCATGGGAAATTTTTATTTGCAAGTATTCTATACATAAACACAGAACTCTATTTACAAAAAATGAAAATTAAAAATAATTATATTCACAAGTTCAGTTCACTCTAAGAACGGTTTTCAAAGTTCTCGACTCCATGACGAATCTAATGCATTGGCCTGCGGAAGACCTTAATTATCACATGGCGTGATACACGAAACCACAAGGGGCTCACGTTGTAAACAGAATAGAATCTTTGTCGGAGGAGAAACTGATTTTTGTAAGGACTCAAATCAGTTTGTTATAGCTTCAAAATATCATTTGGCAAAATCTGTGTAGTTGCAAATCGTAAGCCGCTTAGAAACAAGGCAGTCAATCACCAAAGCAGCTAGATGACTGAATATTTCTAGACAGATAGTCTCTACGTTATGAAAAACGATGGAAATATTGCAAGAAAACCTGGACAAGGACACAAAAAGACAGTTGCTTCTGAAGACCTATTTCTGGCAATAACCGTCAATTGTAACAGGAAGTCTATGTCTTCAAACAAATGAGAGATCGCTTTGATTAGTACAAAGAACATCAGTAATGGAGTGATCAGTTGGTTCCATGTTACTGATGAGTCAAGATTTAGTTATACATCTTATTCTATGAGTGTTTTCATCTGAAAGGAGTCAGGGACACAAAATTACCCCTAGAGCATTATGGATCGTGACCGTTTCAGTAGTCGAGATGTGATTAAACGGAGAGGAATAATGATTGATGGACGGACGGCCCTACACGTTTTCAACATTTTAACAGCGGATCTATGGCCATCTAGAGATGTCGGGATTAGATCTGATCTGGTAGAGAATTTATGGAGACTAACTTGGAAGAGTAACTTTATCCTACTACTGTGCCCATAGAGTAAGATCAATTATTTTTTTTTTCAAAAACTCTTTATTTATCCTTTCAAATTTATTTCATCGCCTTCAAAGTACCCTCCTCCTTTGACAATGCATTTATGCCAACTGTTTTTCCAATCCTCAGTGCATGCTAAAAAGTCATTGGCAGGAGATGGCCTTTAAAGCGCTCGGCGATTCACGTTGAATCTCTTCAATCGACACAAAACGGTGTCCCCTTTAAGTAGTCTTTTGAGTTTAGGGAATAGCCAGAAGTCTCACGGTGTGAATACGGAGGTTGTGGAACGATATGGGTTTCATTTTTGGCGAAAAAGTCACGAAGAATCAACGCAGTTTGAACTGGCCCATTCAGTGTTTTCGGTACCAATCGAGATTTGACGCGTTTGTGGCCCAAAATGGAATTTACCGATCCTATTGAAATTTTAATATCAGCAGCAAGGTCTCTAATTGTAAATCGACGGTTTGCAAGCATCAAATTTTTAATCTTTGGGACGTGAGCTTCGTCGGTTGAGGTTGAATGTCGACCAGAGGACTCTTCGTCGTCAACGTGTTCTCTGTCTTCTTTAACTTTTTATACTACTTCCAAACATTTCTTTCTGATATAGGAATGCTCACCGAATGCCTTCTGCAACATTTTGCATTTTTCGCAAACAAAATTTAATGTAAATTCTTTGCTCAATTCATTCAGGCATTTCAAAAATCGCCGGAATCAGTTTTAGCGTCTCACAAAGCGAAGCGTAACTCAAACAGTAATGAATATTTTGACTTCAAATTTCACACAGATATCAAGGACAGTGACAGCAACCTAAAAAAAAAGAGAGAAAAATTAAATTCCATAAGCCCCAGGAATTTTAAATTAAAAATTGGTCTTACTTGGACATAGTAGTATAGATGCAAATGCTCCAAAGATATCATTGTTGGAAGAGTGGAGTTTTATTTCCTAAACGGTGGTTAACAACGTTACCAATGTTACACGACGTTTTGAATTTAGCCTTATTAAATTCAAAAATTCTTTAAATATATTTAAATCGAATTTATAAAATTTGCGTTTAAGCATTTATACTGTTTTAGTACTTTTTGAATTATTAGCTGTTAAAGTAGCTCCGCGAACTTCAATTCCATCTTTAAAAATTCAATTAATTCTGTTGCAACACAATTTTCTTTTGAAGTTCACTCAAGTGTTAAATCTTGTGTAAGTAATTTTAGGATAATTAGATTCAGTGCATGCCCATAGTTATCATTTATTACATTACGTTAATTTAAATTTCTAAAACTAATTTGTTTCTGATTTTACAAAATACGCAATCCATAAACATTATTTAAATATTTTACGGGTTCGAAGTTTTATAATTTAATCATACAACTATTAATTATTAAGTCTTTACGACTGTATCTACCTTTTAACGATTTTCATTAAAATTCCTATTTTTATTCAGTAAGACAAAAACCAGACACTTCAAGTAAAATTTTTTTTCTTTGTGAGAATTTCTTTATCTTTGAGACGAATAAGGTAAGTAAGAATTATCAATCAATTTTCATTGATAATTCAAGTTATTTGCTAGAATCACAAAGGAACTTTTGAAATTATTTATTTGTTCAATTTCTCAATTGGATAACTATGGTATGGGAATTTATTTTCCTCTCAAAAATAAAGTATCTAATAATTTAGGTAAATGTGTAAATAAAAAAAAGCTTTTTTTCATAGTTCTAATTATTAAAAAAAAGTACAGGAATAAACACGTAAAAAATTACATATTTCTGTACTTTTCTGTAGACCAAATTTGTTTAAGGAACTTTGGTGTTAATTTCAAGTATGATTGAACTTTTGGCAGTAATGTTTGGCCATTCAGTCATTATCACGTTTATATGTACAACAGTCAATTTTTCCCTCATATTTTAGCACCTTTAAAAATAATTGTTACAGGGTTTTTTTTTTTTTTCTTTTTTTTTTTTTTTTTTCTTTTTGAAAACGGAATTTCAGATTCCAGAAGCTCTGTCTGAGGACCACAGGGTCAGCTATCCGGGATCAGTCGGAATATATTGTAGCATTAGTTATAAATTAATTCAGTTTATATTCCAGTGTGATTACTGCTCAGTTCTCACAAGTTTTTAGACAAACAAAATTTGCTTTAAACTTTAACAAAACAAATTTTTAAATTTTATCATTATATTCATCAATCGCTAATATGTCATCTATAATATGAACTTTAAACAATTTTTTTTATTTCTTCTTCAATTAATTCCGTTAGAATAGTTATATTTTTCAGTTAGTGGCTTGTAGTCTATTAAAATGTATCCTCAGAAATATCTTCATCTTTTAAATTATATCCTACACTAATAATCCATTTAATAAACTTTACTGTTCTGTTTCAAAATTTTTTACCATTAATGCAAAAGCCATTTCTAAAAAAAGGCATTTCTAAAGCCATTTCTAAACATTTGGGATTCAATTCCATCAAAAATTGAGTAAATATTTATTTTCCAACTTATTCTCTGTTAAATTGATATATCCAAATGGTCCTTTTCAATTTCGAGTCACAATACCAAGAAAATTAATCAGGATAGATTTTTACAACAACTAATCAATATTGTTTTAAAGATTCGTGCTTATTGTTCACATATAATTCAAAACTTCGAGATCTTCATATTCCACTAATTTAAATAATACTTCGTAGAATATATACAACATAAACATTCATTCAAAGTTTTCCATAAAAGTTATTATTTGGCTATCACATTATCATTATAGAAAGGAATTTTCACCATCAAGATTGTCATTCTCTTTCAGTATTGCCATTGACTTACATTCTTAAAGCATGAATGTCATTTTCATTATGACAATAGAAAAGTTAAATAAATATATCTTCACTAATAATAATAAAATAAATATAATTTTACGTATGTTTATGGAAAATTTAATGTCAAATAGTGCTACTAAATAATGTTATATTTAGTTTATATATCCTTTTGCACTCGAACTTTTATATAAATGAATGTGCCATCAGAAGACATATAGTGTAGCATAAATGGTCACTGAAAGCAAAAAAGAGTAAATTATTTTCGGATGATTGGCCATTTGTGACAACAGCCATCAGAATTAAACATTGCCAATTGGACTGCAAATTTGGATTTTACTCTTATACGACATATGAATGAGAGGCATTTGCACATATTAATATCACATATATTTATTAAAGAATATTGGAAATTTACCATGTAATTTTTCTGTCAAAAATTTTCTAAGGTTTTACGGTTTTTTTTAAAAAAAAAAAAAAAAAAAAAGAAATTTTTTTCTCCACATATAGAAAAGTTTACTGAAAAATTTCATTTTAGAAGAGAATTGCTTAAAATGGAAACTGACGGACAATTAATAATTATTTAAAGAATAATGTGAAATTTAATCTCAAAATCATCAAATAAAACTTTTTATTCCTAAATAATTTTGCGGAAATTTTGAAATTTTTACGTATGTATCATATTGCCAAAAATATGCATTAACATTGACTAGAATAATTTAATAAATATATTTTAAGAAATATTTTTAATTAATTTTCAAACAGCTATTATATCAAACAACTATTAAATCTAGGTTAACTTAACACCAGGTTAATTGTCTTTACTTTTTTTTTTTTTTTTTTTTGTATTTACAATACTCTCCTATCCTTCTATGATAAAAAAAAAAATAACCTTGTACTTAATAAAAAGTGAGGCCAAAGCTTATTCATTGCCAATGCACATCTATAAATAATACTGAAATCCAGTATTTTCCTATTGGCTGGTTAATGAAGACGAGTCTTCTCGTTAGCGGAGGATATCGTCTGCAGTAATGCCGTCTCCGCCGAAAGGTGGTCGGGGTGCAGCCATCTTCTCCATAAAAGATCTTCCTCCCCCCTCAGGGATGTCCAATTTTCCTGCCCATATGCCAGGCGCGATGGGAAATCATAAATATTTACGGCGGGAGCTCATCGCAGGGAAGATGGGAGGGGATTATCGAGATTTTTATCATGGGTGTTTTGACGGGAAAATCATTTTTCGCCCAATGTCTTGCTGATGCCAGAAACGTGTAGAGTTCTTTTACTTGACTTGTTAATGATGATTACACAAAAAATTAATTTAAAGTTTATTTTAAAATGTTAACAGGTTTAAAATATTTTATTATTAAAAAATAATATAATACAATAAAGATTTTGTAGTATAAATACGGCCTTCTGATGCAGCGAGGAAAAATGACAGTGACAATTATAAAAAGATTAAAAATTATAAAAGGATTTTTTAAAACATTACAAACTGTCCTCTATCCAGGTAAGCCAAGATTAAAATTGACATATGAAGTAAAAAAAAAAAATTTGAGGTATTTTGAAAATAAATAAAATATGTATAAATAGTAAGACATCGATAAAATATCAAGGAGTTAATTACTTAATAAGCTGTTTTGTTTGGTTTGCCGCTCTACGATTATTTTTTCCACACATTTTTATAAATTTGACGGGGACCTACATTCTAACGGGGTTTTCGAGCCTTTGACCCACTGACAAACATTCATACCACCACCAAAATTCAAACCTGAAGCTTGTGATACCAAAGGCAAGAGCGCTAGCCAATTGCTCCTCAGGCCTCTTAATAAACTGTAGACATGGCATGTGAAAATCTTGAGAACAGGCTAAAAAAATGCAAGAATAATTAAAAAGTGATGTTAAGAAAAGTATGTCAAAACATATGCCCTTTTAAAGGAATACTTCAAGGGATTTCAGTTTTTAAAATTATGTTATTTTTTTATAAAATTGTTTATTAAAAAAAAACTATTGTAAAGATCACAGGTTTGTTAATAAGTGCGTTAAAATTATCTTTGAATTCTGAAACAAATTAGTTTACAGCACAGACAAAAACATGTCTGTGTGCAATGAATAGGTTTAATCAATCATATTCAACTTACTTTTCCTTTTATTATTTCAATCCAAATAACCATTTCAATCTATAAAAAAGAAAATACTTTCCCCTGATGTGAACATGGCTTCAGTCGAGTGAAGGTCAAAAGAAACAAAATGAATAAATGAGCTAAGTCTGGAAACTATAACTATACCAGACAGCCCGACATGATCATTTTTCACTTAGTGACTTCTCATGGTAAAAAATCTTTATTATTATTATTATACGAAAAGTCGTTTTCTTTTACTTGAATCCATTTATCAACAATTTCTGCTGCCGTCAGCGTCACTCTCTATATTTTTTTCGAAGACAGCAGTCGTGAGTTAATCAGAACTCATTTCCTTCCAAACACCCAAATCTTTAATTTCACATACCTTTCACTTAAAAGTTTATGGATAAGTAAGCTCTAACTAATCTTTCCACCATCATTACAGATTTTTTTTTCTTACTTTAATATATTAACCATGGAGTTTATTATTATTATTTTTTTTTTTTTGCTTCCATAATAATTAAATGTTTCTTATCTATTGAGTCTATGGGGAAAAAAAAAAAGTAATTTTTCTATCTGACTGCCAGAAAAATAAATCGCCTTGAGGGAAGGCATTGTCTTCATCCCAGGTTTTATTGACCGATCAAGTTCTTTTGCCCTAAGGACTATTCATGTTTTTATCACAAACGCAACTAATACGTATTTCTTAAAAAGCTGGTAGTTCTGGGGCTGTAATGATGTTTCTAGACCGTATGAGGTTTCTTTTTGTGTAATAGTTATATTATGGGAATACTTTTTCTCAGATAGTAAAGAAAGTATTTACAGGAATATTTTGATCATAACATAGAAAGTGATTTTTTTAAATAACATCATGGAACATAACTAACTTTGGAATGTCGTTATAATGTTTTTCTACAGATTTAAGAAAGATCCGCTGAGAAAGTCTGCCCCCTCTTTTAGGTAATGATGTACCGTGTGGTTTATTTGGCTTATGCATTACAGCCTCAAGTCTTCTGAAGTCGTTCTTACAATGCCATGTACTTTTTTATTGGTGGGGAAGTTTCTTGTCTTATAATAATTATATTCTACTTTTGAGCAATTCATTTAAACTTGATATGACTAATCCTTTATAGTTTCAAGGCTAAATTTTTTATTTCTTTACGCTTTTGTAACAAATTATACACTTTTATGGCATGTCGGTTGTCATCTCGTCCCACTTTTGCATATCAAGAATGAATGTGTGGAGTAATACATTCATCAACATTTTCACAGTTGCATGCTAAAAAAACACAAAACCAATGAGATAAATTAGATTTATAAAAAGTAAAAAAGCTCCCTTAGTATGCTAAGTTCATGTTAAGGGAGAGATCAGCATGGTGGATACTTTCAAACCTTTCTTTTTGGAAAAGTTTTCAACTGGTTTGAAAACCAGTAGGAAAACTGAGGATGGTAGATCAGTTGGTCTCTTGAATACCACAAACAGCCCATCGTCGCGATGAAGAGGAAATAGTGCCTTTCAAGAGAACCTTTTAGAGGTAACTGCCCACATTTCTGTGTCTTAGAGGAAAAAACCTGGAAACTCACACCAGGTCGATTACTAGTGGGAGTTACCGATTACTGATTATCACTTAGACACATTATCACAATTGCCATCGATTCTCTTCATACCTGAAAGCAGTGACTACAATCCTGCCGCCAGCGAATTCGAACCTCAGCCATCCTGCAATGTTTTCAGATTAAGGAATGTTGGTCCAAACTCAATAAGGGATGCCGTATCAAAAGCTTCTGGGCCTGTATCAGGAATCAGTGCGAAAAAAAGCTCATAAGCTAGAGAATTCTTCTATTTTTATAGGAGAAAGTAGAAATAAGCATTTGAACATCCATATGCACACTTATTGGTATTTCTTCCAAATCGTCGTGCCCAAATTATGGATCAGTCGACCTTAAATACATGCTGGTTGCTGTTGCATAAAGAAGTGGGGATTCGGAATAGGTTGCGCGACACTTTTGAGATCGGAGTCAGAAATCGGTTAAAAAATTTCAATTCACTAATTTTTATTTTTCCAATAAATGTATTTTTATATATTCTTTAGTAAATTTAGAGTACAAGAATGTCTTTTAGTCTGCACTTTACTTTGATTAAAAAAAAGTTGCTCCTATAGATTTTTTTATTGTATTCATATGAATTTAGTAAGAAAATTGAATTTATTTTACAGATTCTTCGAAATCCATTCGTAAAGATCGTAGTACCACAAAATGCGTAAAAAGAGTCAGGGTTAGGAAATTCTTTGGCCGATTTCCAATCCTTGGTTACACCTGCTGCATATTAGGGGCTCTAAAGGTGAGTGAACACAGCCCAAATTTTCGGTATTAGTAAACTATAGCAACAAGAGTTCTATCAATATCCTTGCTGCTGTTTTATTCCAGTATCGGAGCATTTAGAGTTTTCTTAGCATTTTAATTACAAATTATCTTAAATAACAATCGGTAATTTCAATATTTTAAATCCAAAATAAATTCAGTGCTATGTAAATTCAGTGCTATGTAAGAATACATGATATGCCTGCTTTTGTTGCCTGTTTTCACATGCAACAAAAATTTGTATAGTTTATGAAACATGTTGTCCAAGGGATTCATAACACCCAAAAAACATTAAACCATGTCATTTCTGCTCACTAGACTATGTTTAAGTCAAAGAGACATGTAGTCACGCATTTTAATAATATATATTAGTTTGAACCGGCAAGCTACATTGAGGGAAATGAACTGGCAATTCTGCCTGTTTTTAAAACAAAAATCGCGTTACGTGATATAACCTCGGGATTGTTTATAATGATTTGCATAGCATATGATTAGAATGATTCATTGGATGTTCTGAAGTGGCCGTTAATTAGCAGCGTGTGAAAGTTGAAAGGTGTTATAGATATAGATGGAGTGATTTAGTACTTCGTGGAAGGAATATGAGTGTAGTCCAGGCTGAAAAATTATCTAACGTGCTTTCCTCGAGTTAAGAAATATTCATGCATGTAATTATTTATTAACAATAATAATATCATGTCATATACCTAAAATGAGTTGATTTGCCTCTATAACGGACGAACGGTGTTGCTTATTCAAAATTACCCACAATGATGAAACATAGTCTTTGGTACTTTGATTCCAAATTGGGCAATAGCAATATAGGACGACCTCTCCATTATGAATGAAATCTTGAACTTCGTATCACCACCTCCGTTTCCATTTGCTCAAAGGAAAGACTTTCCGATCTATAGATTTATGTCATGTTTTACCAGCACAGATACGAAAAAATTTGAACTGAACTGTAATTCTGATCTATCACATCCATTCTATTTAATTAGATCAGTTCCATTCTATTTAATTATTCAGAACTGATAGATCAGAACACTGAACAACAATTCAATATAAGATTAACTATAAGCCCCCTTTTTTTTTCAAAAATAAATTACATAATATTCTTCTTCACTATACTTGCAAGAATTTCCAGTATAAACTCAGAGTTGAAGTGATTCGATTCAAAAGTTGTTCTCCTTTTAGAGATTTTCAAAATTCTTACTCTTCTTTTTATAGACATATAATCATTTCTTACTTTGAAATTTTATTTTCTAGAGCTGCCTTTCATATTGCGGTTTTATGATTACTGAGACACCATTCTTGAAAATATCCTAAAAATAAAATTAAAGTATACATTTTACGTCTGTGTTACATGGAACATTTCAGTGTAGCTTTATGTGTCTCAGGTCACATTTCAGAAATAGTTTTTGGCTTAGTAGAAACTTTTTATTTTATATCTATATATTTCTTTTTTTATCTATAACCATTACCGGGACGATGTAGTTTTTATAATATTTATAAAAATGTATAGCTGCATATTGTAGAGTTGAATATTTTTTTCTCCAGTAAAATATTAATTGAAATTCGCGTACTTTTTTATACCCTTTTTTCAATTCCTTCTATTAGTTCACACTCTTCCTATATAGTATATCTTGTTAAAATTTTCAATCGTTCATAGAATACTTTTCATTCATACACTCGAGTTCAAATACATTTTTTTAACTTGCAGTGGATGGCACTTGATGTTAATACAGTTTTTTTTTTAATATTAATTCATTAATTAAATTTAATTAATTAATTTTAGGTTTTTTGAGATTTAAGTTGCAACCAATAGATCGCGCCAGATAAACTTAAAAAAACGAATGAAAATTATTTATAAAGGACTTTCTGCAATAGAGTGAAAAATAAGTAGGAATTGACTTGAATTTTTTTTTTTGTTATATTACTTGTTTCATTTTCAATTCCTACTATTAATTCACACTCTCCCTATATATAGATTTATATATCTTGCCCAAACTTTCAATCGTTAATAAAATACTATTTATTCATCCACTCAAGTTCAAATACATTTTTAAAACTTGTAGTGGATGGCACGTGATGTTAATACAGTTTTTCAAATATTATTTCATTAAATAAATTTAATTAATTAATTTTAGTTTTATATGGGAGAAAAAAATTTCTCTGATCTAAGTAGGAATTGACTTTATTTTATTTTTTTTTTTTTTTTTTTTTTTTTGTATTACTTGTTTTATCTATATTACAAAGGGAATAGAACGTTTTCAGAGGTAAATTATTGTTACGGTGCATTTCGTAGTGCGTGAAAAAATATTTTGAATTATATTGATTTAATTGAACCATAACAGGCGATGAATGCTATAAAAACTACTTTTATTTGAGTGTTAGGTAACTAAATGCATAATGGCCCAGTGCAAAAAAAAACAATTAATCTTTATAATGTAAAAATCTTTATATATATTAGGATGTTCGGTTAATGTGACGACATACACAAAAGATTATTAGAAGATATCAAGAGGGAAAAACTTGAAATGGTGTCTCAAGCGATTTCAGTTGGTGAAAATAGTTAAAATAAGTAAATAATTTTTTGGCTACCGCTCAGAATGTGTGGCAGTAAGATTACTCAGAGAGCGCTACGTTGCTCTTGCACTGAAACAGAAAATTCTATGCAGTTTCTAAATATGCGTGGAATGCTGTAATTGTCTGCAGGTATATCAATCGATGTAAAACTCTTAGCACATGCAGGTGTTGCAGTTCTGTAATAAAATGCTTATTTACTATTTATACTCTGTTATGTTTTTAGTAATATATGAATGAATTATTTATTACCCCTTGACAATCGATTACACATTTATATATGACATCAAAGGATGGTATTTTTCCCATTAAGGGAATATTACTGCCTAGAGTAGAAGCAATATAGCCTGGACTTTTGAAATAATGCTATTTGGCCACTACTCTCGCTATAGTTTAATTCTTTGGATTTATTATTCAAAGGGGCCTTTAAATTCATTTAACCTTAATTATAAGGAAGAGACGCCTGTCACCACACCAAGGAATCATATTTTCCAGATCTTAGTCATGTGGCACACTCATTGTCTTTCAGCGCGTCCGATCCAAAATCACACCTTGCTCACCCCAACTCTTAAATTGGAGGTCTCAACTTCGAACCAGCTCTTGCAAGTATTCCGGACGATGCACCACGGGTCGGGTTGTAATCACGCTGTTAAATAAACAAGTTTTTCTACTTATTATTTTACTTTTTCATACTTATTTTACAATTGTCCTTTTTTTTTTTTTTTAATATCACAAGCTGTGTCATAATCATGATGCTAAGTGTTTTTTTTATTTTTTTATTTATTAAGGTGAGAGTAAGAGAATTCCTAGTCGATCCTGCTCCCTGCAAAAGTATTTTCCTAATTTTTCACTTCTTAATGGTGTTTTCGATACTATGGCATTTTTTGTTCCTTCATGCTGGTATCTTCGTATGCGATCAAAAATCATTTTCAGAGCGTTTTGGATTTTGGGAAAGATGGAATAAAAATATCTTCCCTATAAGTGTGCAAATACGATATGACAATATTATGTCACATTTATTTGATTACAAGACTATTTACAGAGCTCTTATGGGTTTTTAGAGGGCAAAAGTATGACTCAACCTATTTATTTAATACAATGTAGCTTCGAACTTTTTAAAAAGCATTATTTAATAAAATTTCACAGGTAATGCATTAATACTAAACTAAGAACACTAAAAAACCCTCAATGTATTTAAACTTTAACATTATTCTGAAACAAAAACACAAAGGGTTAAAAATGTAAAAATAACGTTTTCGTTTTTGCATATCAAAGGTCACATTCAAAAAAATTTCAACTGATTTAAAATGAAATAAAACTCCCGTTTTATTTTTAATGCGATTGTAAATCCGCGGAGCTGTGGTAAATATTTAAATAGCTTAACAAAGTTTAACTTTTATATATTTAAAGAAAAAAATTCCCTCTATTTTTCAGTTAGTAAAAAAAAAATCTGCAATAAAAGTAAGATGTCAAATATTTGACTTTCTTCTATAATGTTTTAAAGCCATCTTATTTTAATTAAGATTAACTTTTTTGTTGCAAGAGTTACTACTAATACTAATTTCTGTATTTTAAAACATTGTTAAAGATAAAATTATGTTAACTGAAATTTTTTTTGTGATCTAAGTGTTTATATTCATACATAATTCCAAATTTTTTTAATTAATTAAGCTTTCTTAAAAGGAATGAAAGACTGCATTTTCAAAAATTTCTTTATTTCATTCACGAATTTAAAATTTCAAAAAATCACAAATACACAAAAATTAATACAGAAAATCAAATGATTGTGAATGTGATAGAGAAATTAAACATGTTTTTTTTTTTTAAATTAGATTTTAATTCAACAAATCCTGCTTATAACGAATCAAAATTATGCAACAAACACCCCCTCACTGTCTTTAATATATATATATATATATAATGAAACTTCATTAATAAATGTTCATTGACAATTTAATTTCATATTTTTTTTTTTTTTTTGAGGCTATTAATTTCAATTAAACATTAAATAGTTATCATTTAAGTCACTCTAAAAATGCCCGGAAACATACGCGTTTTAAAAGAGTAAAAATAGGATATCTGAAACATAAAATTTATCTCATGGTTCCAAAGTGTTGAGAAAATCAAAGCAAAACATTTCAGTTAAACATTTTAAGTGTTGTACTTTTTCGTTTCTGCACGTAGGGGTGCAATTTATCTCCGAATACCACTGACAGCTAACCTTATTATCTGCCACTCGCAAATGGCAGCGAAAGGGCTCAGGTTCAAAGCCACTGGCTCAGGTTCGAAAAAGATACTGCTTTCAAAAGCGTGAGGACTCGATGGAAAAAAAAAATGTTAGTTGGTGAATTTTGCTTCGAGGGTTAGACATTCTGACGTCAGTTTTTTTTTTTTTTTTTTTTTTCCAAACAGCAAGTTAATGTAAAGTATTTTCCACTAAAAGTTCTCCAAAAGTCTCTACCCACTTTTAGGCTGCTCTGGTATATAAACTCAAGAGCCAAAACAATATGACCACCCCTACATTTTGCAATGAACTCGCCTGGATGACGTGGAAGGCACGTGATCAGGTGGAAGTGGTATTTAACTGCTGCTGGAGAGTCTGAAGAATCATTCTTTCACTTACTTCTGTGTGTGATGGGAAAGGCTGCGGATCTAAGCGACTTTGCTAGAGGGCAGATTGTAATAGCTCGAGGGCTCGGAACAAGTATTTTCGAAACTGCACGACTCGTGGGTTGTTCGCGATCTACAGTTGTTAGTACTTATGCAAAGTGGATGAATGACTGTGAAACCAGCAGTAGACGACATGGTGTTGGACGTCCACACGGTATCAAAGAATGAGGTCGTCGGAGACTGTCTCGCATGGTCCGCAAAGATGAAGCAAAACCGGAGCTAGACAGTGGCTCAGCTGACATCCCAATACAAAAGCAGGGCCAAGTAGAATAGTATCGGAGCACACTGTTCAGCGGACACTGTTGAATATGGGGCTACGCAGCAAACGTCCCACTCGTGTGTCTTTGCTGATCAAGCGTCATCGCCAACTGCGCCTGCGCTGGGTCCGGAAACATCGTGACTGGTCCATGGATCAGTGGGAGAGAGTTACTTGGTCAGATGAATCACGGTTTGTCATTCATCACGCCGATGGCAATGTCAGGATACGCCGTCTTCCAAGCGAACAGTTGCTCCCTCAATGTACATTAGGTCATACACAGGCCGGTGGTGGCGGTATTTTGCTTTGGGGGACGTTCTCTTTGGTCCGTGATTGTGGTAGAGCAGACCATGAATGCTACATGGTATCTGAACATCATTGTAGACCAGTTGCACCCTTACATGGCCTCTGTTTTCCAGCTGGAAATGGAATGTTAAAACAAGACAACGACCCTTGTCACAGGCTAAAATTGTGTTGGAGTGGTTCCAGGAACAGGATGCTGAATTCCAGTTAATGTCCTGGCCGTCTAACTCACCGGATCCTAATCCGATAGAACACATTTGGGATGTCCTGGGACGGCAGCTCAGAGTTCAAAGACCACCAATTCGTAATATCTCGGATTTGCGTGACCGTTGCTTAAACATCTGGTACAATCTGTCTCCGGCCATCTACCAAGGATTTGTGGCATCCATGCCAAGGCGTGTTGAAGCTGTGTTGCTCGCCAAAGGTGGGCCAACTCGTTATTGTCAGGTGCTCCTAATGTTTTGGCTCTTGAGTGTATAAATAGAACAAAAGACAACCTGTCGCTAATATATATATATATATATATATATATATAATAATCAACGTTAGTGCCCACCATGGGATTATTATTAATTCACACAGCATTTAGTAGAGTGTAAATTATAATGTTTCGGCAGAAGACCTTACACTCACTATTGCAAAACGATGTGAAATTAGCAGTCAGTGTTATAATCTTTTCTTTTTGAACGATTTGGAAGAGTATGTCTGAAAACTAATTTCTATGAGGAGCTCTTAGTTCATTACTCATCCTTGACGATTGTCAAGAGCGCTCTAGCTTTGTTTTCGTTTCCCATTGCCATTGACTACTGTTAAACCCATCGGGCAGTTTGCTATAAATTTCAGAGAGTGTATGGCTAAGTTAATGGCAATTGCTTTCAATAATATACTTCAAATGAATGTAAAGTAGATGATAAATGTTGGGGAAATAACTGTTTAATCCATCAAAATGGTGGGTTGTTCATAACGGTATCGTGTTTCAGATACAATAATGATGACGATGAAAAAGTTACAGCAAAATTATATAAGGAAGTTTATATAAAACTATAAACTGAATTTGTGAAGAGTATTAATAGTTTATGGAGAGATCTGTAAAAATGGCAACCACTAGATAATTATGTGGTGAGAGACTTTGAAACGAACCCTCCTTATTTGGGAATGTTTAACATGGCTTAACAAAAAGAATATTGTACTAATTAAATATTGTTAATTATTATAATGGGATATTAATTAGCATTTTAGCAGGTCTTATGTAACGCAACAGAACTGAAAGTAAAAATCGTTGAAATTGAATGGTTAAAATTCTAATTTTGTTTCTTTATATTTCATTTAACTCATTCCCTGGAAAAACTATTTCAAATTACTAAATTAAAGGGCATTTCTTCCTGAATGTCTCATCTGCATTTCTTCCCTAAATGACCCAGGGTTGTACTCGGGTTTATTTGAGTCATACCAGCAAGACGCTGTCTGATGGCTAATTGGTTAGCGCTCTTCCCTTTGGTACCACAGGCTCCAGGTTCGAATTCTGGCAGTGGCATAGATGTTTCTAAGTGGTTGGGAATCCACTTCAAACTGTAGGGTCTCAGTTTGTTTAGCCCTCGTGTGCACAAGATGACTATAGAGTGGCAAACCAAACCAAACCATACCAGCAAGAAATTTCCCTGAACTCTCTAATGGTGAAAAAAAAAATGTACAGAAAACAAACAATTGACAAAGGTGATTAAAATTGTATATCTACTCCTGATGCCAACAGATGAACAAACAATTCGATATGCTGATGGAAAACAGAAAATAAATAACTCAGAAACAATATACTATTTCCTTTTTTCTACGTATTTTTCACGTTATTTTTGGACAGAACTTTTATTTTAGAAATACATTACTTATCACTTAATCATTAAATCTTGTCTACAGACGATGAAGACATTTTAATTAATGAGTTTCGCTTTCGTGTCAAACAAAAACCTATTTCAACCCTTTATTTCTTTAATGTATTTATTTTTTTTTTTAAACTTTTACATATACCATTGTTTGGATACACACACAAAAAATTTTTATATGGTGAAATTGAATCACAGGTTAAACAAAGTTACATTTTTAAATATAAAATAATAGTTCTATCCTGTGGACATGGAAAGAAAAAGAAAAGAAAGCTAAACAAATATCAGTAAAAATAAGCATTTAAAAATTTGGAACACTATATCAGAGTAAAAGAGAAAGCATTTATCACTGTCAAGCTATCTGCTCCAGATATTTGAGATAGGACGGCGCTGTTAACTGTAATGGCTCTCTTTGGTTCCCGAAACGGCAATCTTGCCAGCAAGCACTCTTGAGATAACACTCCGAAGAAAGAAGAAGAAAAATAAAATTGCAAAAGGTCTATAATTTTCTTTTGTTAAATAAAAAAAAGAAACTGACCATTTTTGTGCCCATTTCTTTGAAGACTATCTGGCTGCCGGAATGTGATGGATTGTGTGAGTTTGCAATTGATGTATGAGCCCCCTTTCTTTTCGGTCGAGTTTCGCTGTGTTGAAATAGAAGAGCCGGTGATTTTGTTAAAATTATCGAGGTTAGAAATAGTATTACACGTATTCACCTTCTCTTTAACATACGGTAGTGACATAACAATGATGTATTGAACAATACTAGAACTTTTATTTGTTTCCAATAATGTTTCATGATACGATTTCTAAGAATTATTTTGGTATATATTTATATCTATATCTATCCCTCTCTCTCTCTCTTGTATATATAATCATATGTGTGTGTGTGTCTGTGTAAAAAATAATTATATACTTATAAGGTTTTACCATTAGTATTACCAGATCATATATATAGTTATATATATTATTTTATATAAATTATAAAATTATATATTATAATTAATTATATTAAGTTTATATAAAATTATAAACTGAATTTGAGAAGAGTATTAATAGTCTATGGAGAGATCTGCAAAAATGGAGACCACTAGGAAATCATGTGGAAAGAAACTTGCAACGGACTATCCTTATTGAAAAGTTTTAACATGGGATTTACAAAAAAAAATATACTAATTAAATTATATTAATTATTTTAATGTGATAATAACTATCATTTTAGCAGGTGTTATGTAAACTGAACTTAGAAAGGAGAATTAAAAAACAAATTACGGAATTGATATGGTTAAGATTCAAATTATATTGTTTATATTTTATTTCACTCATTTCCTAGGAAAACTGAAACTAAATTTCAATTGTCATTTCTTCATAAATGTATCCTCAGCATATCGGCCCTTAACGACCAAGGGGAGTACTTTGGTTTATTTGACTCACACCAGCAAGAATTTGCTTGATGGCCAATTGACTAGCGTTCTTGCCTTTGGAACCACAGGCTCCATGTACGAATCCTGACGGGGACATAGATGTTTGTTAGTGGTGCAGAATCCACTTCAAACTGTAGGTCTCGGTCTGTTTAGTCCTCGTGTGCACAAGATAACCTTCGAGCGGCAAACCAAACCAAACCATACCAGCAAGAAATTTCTCTGAACTCTTAAATGGTGAAAAAAATCTATAGAAAACAAGCAATTGACAAAGGTGATTAAAATTGTATACCTACTCATGACGCCAACAGATGAAGAAATAATTCGATATGCAGAGGGAAAACAGAAAAGAAATAATTCAGAAACAGTATACTATTTCCTTTTTCTGCTTGAACACCCATACAAAGTTAAGACATTGAGATTAGGCTTGTTTCTGATAGAAGAAAAGGGGAAGAAATTCCTGACTTGGTACAAGTTTCTTGAAAAGGATCCATAACTGTGTGATTGTCTGTGCATTGTTCAGGCCACTGAATAACATATTTTTCCCGATTTTTTCACAAAATAACTATTTTTGAAATACCTTACTTATCACTTAATCATTAAAGCTTGTCTGCAGCCATTTTAATTAATGAGTTTCGCTTTCATAATTAAACAAAAAAAAAAATTATAACCCTTTATTTCTTTAATGTATTTAAATTTTTAAAAACTGTATTGTTTGGGCACACATAAAAAGTACTAAATTTCGTACAATGCTATTGGAGGAAAATGAATCCTATTATAAACAAGGCTAAAATTTTAAAAAAAGAAATAACAATTTCTAACTGTGGTGGACATGGAAAAAAAAAAAAAAGACAGCTACAAATATCAGTAAAACAAGCATTAAAAATTTGGAACACTATATCAGAATAAAGAGAAAGCATTTATCACTGTCAAGCTATCCGCTCTAGATATTTGAGATAGGACGGCGCGGTTAACTGTAATGGCTCTCTTAGCGGTTCCCAAACGTCAATTTTGCCAGCAAGCACTCTTGAGATAACACCCCAAAGAAAGAAGCAGAAAAATAAAATTTCAAAAGATCTATAATTTTCTTTTGTTGAAAAAAATAAAAGAAAAAAACTGACCATTTTTGTGCCCATTTCTTTGAAGACTATCTAGCCGTCAGAATGTGATGGATTGTGTGAGGTTTTCAATTGATGTATGAGCCCCCCCCCTTTTTTTTTTTTTTTGGTCGTATTTCATCACTGTGTTGAAATAGAAGAGCCGGTGATTTTGTTAAAATTATCGAGGTTAGAAATGATATTACATATATTCCGTTCTCTTTAACATGGGATAGTGACATATCAATGATGTATTGAACAATAGAGGAACTTTTATTTGCTTCCAATGATATTCTACGATACAATTTCGAAGAATTATTTTGGTATGTATTTATATCTATATCTGAATCTCTTTCTCTCTGTATATATATGTATATATATATATATATATATATATATATATATATATATATATATATAATATATATATATATATAATATATATATATATATATATATATATATATATATATATATATATATATAATATATATATATATATATATGTGTGTGTGTGTGTGTGTGTGTGTCTGTCTGTCTGTCTGTATATAAAAATAATTACAGACTTGTAAGATTTTATCTTTATTTATAATTTAACTTTTTAATTGTTTTATTCTGCATTGACATTGCAACAGTAAATTGTACCAAAATAATTTTAATAATAATGAGTTGGTGTAATTCTAGCAAAAAGAAGATGTTACAAAGTACTGATAATATGCATCCTGTCTGACAGTAACAATTGCATGTATAAGAAATACAAGTAATACATTGAATACAAGTTAGCGACACGCTATTTTTTAGGTTTGGTATAATTTAGATTCATAGTTAAATGTCATTGATTTTCAGTTTTATATTTAAAAACCGGGATGCAATGGTTTAAAATATTACTTACGCTTAAAACTAAATAATCATTTCAGTTTTAAATAAGTTGTAATTTATAAAAAATATTACAAATATATTACAAATAATATATGGTAATATATTTGTAATACATATATGTCGTATACATATATGTAATACACATATATTTTTTCTGTGTATTAATTATATTTCCTATAATTAATATAACAAAAAAGAGTAAAGCATTTTAATTCAACACTGTATTTGTTGCTGTAGAAGCAAAAAAAAAAAAAATTCGGATCAAATTGTAAAACTTTGGAAAACATCGCCATTTAATTATCATATTAAGCAACTTATATAATATACTATTGCTGTTGCTGATGAGGATGCGTGACTTTCTTTAAAAACTTCCGTTGAATCTGTATGTATTTCAAACTACAGAATTATGGCCTAGTCATCAGGGAATTTCTATTGAATCCTGCCTTATGAGCGTTGCCGAAATATTACTAGTTACGCTTCTTCTTATTACAAACTACCAGGATATTCTATAAGAATAACAAATGCACAGACAAATTCTTATATATTTTTAACATTTAGTAAGTTGTACTCTCCTACGTTATTATTATCAATATGAATGTCTGCTCTAAATGATTAAGTCAAAGTCTAGTCAAAGTCTGCTCTAAAAGATATATTCTAGAAACATCTATTCATTTCTTAGGTAAAATAATTACAATAATATATATACCAAAATTTTATTATTGATATAAACAAAACTCTTTCTAGTAATATTCTAGTTTCTATACAATATCATATCTTATTGTAGTTTTTTAAGGATTTAAGACATATTTATTCAACTAAACAAATAAATTAAAATTTTATTATAGAATATAATAAATCATAATATATCGTACATGATATGATAAGCTTGAAAATGATTGAAGGCATTTATGTTATAATATATTATGTATGATATGCATATATTTTGATACATGCTAAAATTTTTGTATTAATGTATTTCGAACAAAAATGATAAGTAATTGAAATTTTTATTTTTTATATTTTGCAAAACAGGATTGCTTAATAGATTATATTAAAAATAGATATATTAAAAATTGAATTCATAAGTATACACGAAGAAGGAGTTTTATCAAATATTCAAGTTATAATGATGTTTAAAATATTATTTGCAGCTAATGGGTATTTATAGTTTTATAACGACATGTTTAAGTTTTATAGCAAGTCAAATAACAGAAGATTTAAATTCCATATTTTTTTCTTAATTAACCAATATTTTTTTTAATATGCATCCTATATTCTAATAAATTCAGGATCACTTTTATTTTTTAAACAAATATAAACTTAAGTGTGAAAATGCATAAATGCACATGTCTTATTATACTACCTTAAACTTAAGTTTATTTGAATGATTTAAAGAAAATTAATCCTATAAGTTCTAGAATCCATTTTATTGCACAATGGCGTTTCAAATGCAATAACGCAAAAAAAAATTGGGTTTATAAGACTTCTTATAATTAGTTTTAAAAAACATAACAAGTTATAAGACATCAATTTATAATAAATTTTCGATTGACTTGAAAATTCCTTCTGTTTATAAGATAAAAGCCACAGATGGACATTAAACAATACAAGAATCTTATTAACATGTTGAATTCCTTCATAAATGTGATTTAGGCAATTGGATCCAAAGACGAGTTCTTTTTTTAAAAAAAAAAAAAAAAAAATCTTTGCAAAAACTTCGGTTCTTCTAATCAAAGTCTTATCAGTGTTTCTTTAATAACGCTTTCATTTCATCCAATGATTGCAGTTGCAGTTACTTCGACTAACGCGATTACTGCAATAAGGTTCTTAAAAATAGCACGTTGTTTGCTTATTCATTCAATTTTAGTAAATAGACTTGGAGGTAAAGGCATAATTATTGAGTGAGCATCTACAAATTTGCTCGTGACGCCAGAATTGTCAATCTTTTCTTAACTGAGACTTATCTAAAGAGAAGAGTGCATAGCTCATTTTGATAACAGGTTTTGGATGATTATCATTAGGCGGTAAGTGGTACAGTAATGGTTCTTCTTTTTAAATATTTTAAATAATAAACCTGAGGCATCTGATAAGTGGACAATTTTACCAGCACGCTAAGATGAGGGGAAAAAAACGCATTTTGTGAAAGGGTGATTTCGCTAAATCAAACATAATTTCCTCAGTTGCTGTTAAAGAAATTGAATTGTTTTCCAACGGCACTTAACTGCTTCGTAGCTAAATGGCCCATTGCTAGGTGTGATTTTGGATGGAAGTACAGCTGCTCATTTACCGAAAATGTTTTTATCATTATTTCTAAATAATGTTTCAGGTACATAATTTAATATAAAATAAATATTTTAAAGTTCTTCAGCGTCTTTATCAATTTATTTCCGTAAAAAAAAAAAGTTTAAAAATTACTACTAAAAAAATTATACATTTATTTAAGATATCTCGAAATTATGTTATGATTACCTTATCAAAAATCCATTATTTATTTATTTGTTTTATTTTATTTTATTTATTTATTTATTTAGTTGTATTAATACACAAGTTAAAAAAAACAATATTTACAATAATTCGAATATTAAAATAAATTATTGGCCCAGGAATCAATAGAAATTAAAAGATTCCATAGGATACTATTGCTGTGGATGGCCGATTTTCCGAATAATAAGTAATTGAAAGTTTCATTTTTTTTATATTTTGCAAACAGGATTACTTAATAGATTATATTAAAAATTGAATTCGTACACAAAAAAAGATGGAATTTTATCAAATATTCAAGTTATAATGATGTTTAAAATATTATTTGCAGTTAATGTGCATTAATAGTTGTATAGCGACATGTTTAAATTTTATAGCCTGCCAAATAACAGATGATTTAAATTGCAATATTTTTCTTAATTAACGAATATTTTTAATAAACATCCTATATACTAATAAATTTAGAATCATTCTTACTAGTTAATTAAAAGTAAATTTAATTGGAGAAATGTCTAAGTTTATATGTTTTATTATACTACCTTAAACTTAAGTTTATATGAAATTTGATATTTATTTGAATGATTTAAATGTTATATGTTATTTATTTGAATGATTTAAAAAATCAATCCTATAAGATTCTAGAATCTATATTATTGCACAGTATTATTAACGCAATAATGTTAACATATTGGTTTTATAAGAGATCTTATAATTAGCTTTAAAAACCTAAAAGTGATAAGACATCAATTTATAATACATTTTTGATTGCTTGAAAATTACTCCTATTTATCAGATAAAAGACACAGATGGACGTTAGGCAATACTAGAATCTTATTAATATACTGAATTCCTTCATAAATGTGATTTAGGCAATTGGCTCCAAAGTCGAGTTCATTTTGAAAAAAAAATCTTTACAAAAATCTGTACAAAAACTTTGGTTCTTCTAATCAAAGTCTTATCAATGTTTTTTAATAACGCTTTCGTTTCATCCAATGATTGCAGTTGCAGTTACTTCGACTAACGAGATTCCTGCAATAAGGTTCTTAAAAATAGGGAGGCTGTTTGCTTATTCATCCAATTTTAGTAAATATACCTGGAGGTACCGACATAATTACTGAGCATCGGCAAATTTACTCGTGACGCTGGAATTGTCAATCTTTTCTTAACTGAGACTTATCTAAAGAAAAGAGTGCATAGCTCATTTTGATAACAGGTTCATGATGATTAACATTAGGCGGTAAGTGGTACATAATGGGTTTCTTTTTTTAAATATTTTAAATAATAAACCTGAAGCATCTGATAAGTGGACAATTTTACCAGCACGCTAAGATTAGGAAAAAAAGGGTGTTTCACGAAAGTGGTGATTTCGCTAAATCAAACATAATTTCCTCAGTTGCTGTTCAAGAAATTGAATTGTTTTCCGACAGCACTTAACTGCTCGTAGCTAAATGGCCCCTTACTGGGTGTGATTTTGGATGGAAAGATTGCTGCTCATTAACTGAAAATGTTTTTTTTTTTAAATATATTTCTAAATACTGTTTAGTGTGAATAATTTAATATAAAATAAATTTTTAAAGTTCTTCAGTGTTTTTATCAAATTATTTCCATAAAAATTTAAAAATTAATAAAAAAATATAAATTTATTTATGATATCTTTAAATTATGTTATAATTACCTTATCAGAAATTCATTATTTATTTATTTTAGGTGAACAATACATAAGCTTAAAAATTATTTTTGTATTACTTTTAATATTAAAATAAAATAAATGCTCAGAAATCAACATATATTAAATTGTGTTTTTCATTTTTCACCTTACCAATTAAAATTTTTAAGTTTATGAATAAGGATTTCGATTTGAATAGATATTTATTACTGAATAAAAAGTAATGCGCTTTCATTTAAAAAAGTATTGCACAAATTAATTGAGAAATTTAAATCTATTTTGAAACAACTTATAATAAATCGTTTTAAATTTTTTATAATTAAATGTCTTTTAGAATTAAAAGAATCGAATGAAAATGGCTACATTATAATTATTTTTCGAACAAAATCAGTATTTATAACTATAAATTTAAATATATATAATAAATCTTCGTCCTGGATGGCTCTGCAAAGTTAGCAATAATTTGTGGAATTAATATAGGGCTAGCTGGACACTCCTCATAATGACTCGTCATACGAGTCCTATAATTTCTAATTCATATTGCTTGGACAGTATGGCTTCTGTCCTACATAATGCCTTTCTTATAAGTAGAAATCTATTTCATACAGAAATGTTATCATTTTTGTCGCGTTTTCGAGATGTATTAATAAATATTTGCCCTCTATTTGTTGATAATAATTATTTCTTTCTTCATTTGAGAATCTTAATTGCTTCAAGTATATTATGCCACAAATAATCTTTGAAGTAAAAGCACCTCCCAGAAAAAACTGCCATGGTTTTTTTTCCTCATGTTTTAATGTTTCTGGGAGAAAACCAAATAATTCATATTAATTATATTAACTGCTGTTGTAAGAGTTTCGCACAAGGGGAAAAGGGGGCAGTTTCTGTTATGATGGCCACTCGTAAGTACAAATCTGACTTGAAGGAGGGAAATGCCTTCCGTGAGAACATTTAAGGGAACTATCCCTCATTTCGATATCTAATGAAAGAAAACCGAGAAAACTCCACCACGTATTCCGACTAACGAGGTAAGTTGCTGAACATCTCAAACGCCATCGAGACTCTTCGCTTTATGAAACACTTAAAATTAGAACAGTTAATAGTTCTACAGCTTTGTTGTAGAACTGTTAACTGTTCTACCTCCTCAACCTCCTTTGAGGAGGTAGAACAGTTCCATCTTCTACCATCCTCCTTTGATTCAACCTCAGTCCTAATGCACTATTCTGTCTCATCATTTCTGAAACCAATGACTGCAATGCACGCTTACAACAGGTAGAAATATTTTTTTCCATTTGCCCTAAAAGATTCTACTCATTAACATTAAAACCGGAATGGGTTGATTGATCATATTAACTAAAGAATATAAATTTTTTATATTATATTCCCGATTGAAATTTTTTTTTTTTAATATTTTAGATTACAAAATTACATGGATATATTTCGATGTAAAAGCGGTTATGGTGAAAAGATTTTTTCAACTCAAAAAGTTATTGTCTTTTTTTTTCTCTTCTTTTCAAAAAACAAACAAGTTTAGAGTACGTTCTGCTGCGTTCGTTAAAATCCTTCCTTATTTCTTTAGAATGGGGCCTGAAAGGAAATTTTCCGCCTGAGTAAGAACGTACTTAACTAATTAGATAGACGGAAAAGTTTTCACTTTGTTTGTGCTTCCAGATTCAGGTGCAGAAAGCGGCATCTTAAAAACCAGAACCGGATTAGAACTTTTCAAAGGCAAACAAAAATCTTCGCAAGAAATGCATCTGAGCTTTTTATGAAAGTAACTAAAAGAAACAATTTTCTTTCAGATAAACAACGAAATAACACACTAACACGTAAAAACAAAGTTCTTTAAGATCTAAATAAGAAAAAAATGGATATAAAAGAGTTTCTAGTTGGGGAAGAATTGAAAAGCAAAGACGGTATGGTAAACACCACTCACAAAAAAAACCTCAAATTTAATTTTAATGTACCTTTACAAAATTGTAATTTCATTAAATTTAAGTAGCCTTGTTATTATGAATTAATATTCTAAGCTCTTCAAGGAAGAATTTTTAGTACACAAAAAAATTATTTTATATTTTATTTTGATGTAATCGATTCATGAATTTATATTATGTGATTCGATTATCCCGATAGTGATCCATATACAAAAAAAATGGCTGCATTTGTTGTTTTAAGCATTATTTAAGTATAAGGTAATTAATGGATTTTATAAGTTCAAGGTATATGTTTTCTTGATTTCAAATTTTTCAGGTTAAAAATTTGTACACAATAATTTTGTAAACTTTACTGTTGTGTCTAATCCTCAGTGTCTTGCATTGCGGGACGGACATCCCATGTGTAATCTACTCATGGATGAAGGGAAAGGTGTCAGCTTCTGTTGTGATAGGGCACTCATTGTAGAAGTCTGACTTGACTCCGTGTCGCTGAAGAAGTAGGCAGTGCCTTCCGAGAGGACATTTAGGGAACTATCCCCATTTGGGTATAGGAGGAAAAATTTTAAACACCCACCAAGTATTCTGACTGACGAGGCAAGGTTCTGAATATCACAAGCTGATTGCCAGCGGATTGAACCTCAGTCCTAATGCACTATTCTGTCTCCTCATTTCTGAAACCAATGACTGCAATGCACGCTTACAACAGGTAGAAGAATTTTCATTCATTCGCCGTAAAAGATTCTACTCATGAATATTGAACCAGGAATGTATAAATTGGCCATATTAACTTAAGAATATACATTTTTATGTTATATTACCTATTGAGAAAAACATTTAGTGTTTTACTTTACAAAATTGCATGGATATAATTTCGATGTAAAAGCGGTTATGGTAAAAAGATTTTTTACAACTAAGTTATTGTTTTTTTCTCCCCCTTCCTTTTCAAAAAACAAGCAAGTTTGGAGCATGTTCTGTTACGTTCGTTCAAATCCTTCCTTATTTCTTTAGAATGTGGCCTGAAAGGAAAGATTCCGCCGGAGTAAGAGCGTACTTAACTAATTAGAAAGACGGAAAAGTGTTCACTATGTTTGTGCTTCCAGATTCAGGTGCAGAAAGCGGCACCTTAAAACCAGAACCGGATTAGAACTTTTCAAAGGCAAACAAAAATCTTTGCAAGAAATGCATCTGAGTTTTCATGAAAGTAACTAAAAGAAACAATTTTCTTTCAGATAAACAAGGAAATAGCACACCAACACGTAAAACGAGGTTCTTTAAGATCTAAATAAGATAAGAAATCGCTATAAAAGAGTTTCTAGAGTGAAAAAAATTTACCGTATGGCAAAGACCACGCATAGAAAAAAAAAAAAAAAAAAATCTTAAATTTAATTTTAATGTACCTTTACAAAAATTTTAATTGAATTTAATTTAAGTAGCATTGTTCCTAATCTCTTCAAGGAAGAATTTTTTTAGTTAAGAAAATATTATTTAATATTTGAATAAAATTGCTTAATTTATATTACTATGTGATTGATAAGCCCGATAATGATCCATATACAAAAAAAATGGCTGCATTTGTTGTTTTAGGCAATATTTAAGTAAAGGATAATTAATGGGTTTTATAGATTCAAGGTATATGTTTTCTTGATTTCAAATTTTTCAGGTTAAGAATTTGTACATAATAATGTCATAAAATTTTACTGTTAAGTCTAAACCTCAGTGTCCTGCATTGTGGGACGGACATCCCATGAGTAATCTACTCATGGATGAAGGAAAATGGGGCAAGGTTTAAAAAAAGTTTTACAATTTTTAACAATATTAAATACATACCAAAAAATATATATCATAGAGGAATTAAAAATAAATTATTTCCTTTATATTTTACCATCTTTCTTTTTCCAGTCAGCTATCATCCAAAAAATTTTTTTCCGCGATCATTTTCTCATACCCATTAAACAAAAAACAAAAGAAAAATTTTCCTGGTTCGCAATTTTTCTTTTTTTTTTTTTTTTTTTTTCATTCTCACAAAAAGATTCCATCATGCCTTTTGTTCCTGCTTTTTTTCTCATTTTAATGCGTCACATTCTTATTATCACTGATTTTTTTTTTTTTTTTTTTTTTTTTTGCAAAATTTTCACCGAAAAAGCTTTTTATTCATTAACCATTTGAACTTTCAGTCGTCGCGCCAGAAGAACGGAAGATAAAAACTTTCAAAGTGGTTTTGTGCGTTGACAGGTCCACAGATCTCTCTTGCGAAGAAGAGTTTTGGGACAAAAACATTTGTTTCTTACCAGATTCCTTTTTTAGTGGTTTGTTATTTTTTTCATCTCTTTTTTCTTTTTTTTCCATCATTTAAAAATTTGGTGGAAGAAAAAGAAATAACAGCTATAATTTTGAAATTGGAAAACTCTTTGATGTATTCCCCTAGTTTTGAAATTGCTCCCGTTTGGAACTTTGGGGTTATTTTTTTTTTTATCTCAGTGAGGTTTTTATCTGTCATAAATTTTCAGTTCACGTAAATCAGATCTTAAAATATTTTCCACCGACTTTAAGATCAGGTATTTCTGATTTGTAGGTTCATTTTTCGATTAGATCTTTCGTATTTAGTTCATTCTGAAAATGAATTTTAAATAAGAAAGGGACCTTTATATTACTCTTAATTTTGAATGAATAATCGTTATTTATTGGGAGATGTTCCTGATGTGATGATGTGAATATTTAATTGATTTTTAATAAACAAATCTAAAAGAATATTAAGAAATGAAAATATTTAGAAAAACCCACACACACACACGAACACTCATATGTATATATATATATATATATACACTGTGTTTTTCGACACCACCGTTCTACTTTATTAATTACCAAGAACTTCGTTTGTGTGTGACTAATCTTCAATGTCTTGCAATGCGGGACGGACACCCATGCGTATTCTACTCATAGTAGAGGGAAAGCGGGCATCTTCTGTGGTGATGGAGCATCTGCACTTAGAAGTCTGACTTGATTCTATGACTTTTTCATAGTCATATGAGACCGGGACCTACGGCTTAGTGGATTCTGAACCACTACAAACATCCATGGAATCGCCAGGACTCGAACCTGAAACCTGTGGTACCGAGTGCCAGAGTGCTAGCCATTCAGGCCCCCGATGTAAAAGTTTTAGCACACGTGCATTAAATTTAATATATACAAAAATGTACAAAATACATATATATATATATATATATATATACAAAAATAAAAAACTTATATAAAAATAATTTATTTATAAAAAAAGCATAAACATGATGACTTTAACATTCAAAATTTCTTTTTAAGTGCTTTAACATTCAAAATTTCTTTTAAAAATGCAAATTGGCTAGAAAATTTATATCAAAAAATGACATAGTCCTCCAAAAACCATGAAAATATCCATGTTGGCCTGAAAATGGTTACAATGTTGTTATAGATTTCTTACCATTTTTTTGAGATTTTATCTAGCAGAAGGTTTCAAAAAAAATACCAGTTTTTAACAACATTAAATGAATACCAAAATATATATCACAGAAGAACTAAAAAAATTATTTTCGTTGTATTTTCCCATCATCCTTTTTCACTCAGCTATCATCGAAAATTTTTCTTTTTTCGTTTTTTTTTTCATTCTCACAAAAGATTCCATCATGGCTTTTTGTTCCTGCTTTTCTCTCATTTTAATGCGTCACATTCTTATTATCGCTGATTTTTTTTTTTTTTTTTTTTTTTTTTTTTGTGAAAATTTTCACCCAAAAAGTTTTTTATTCATTAACCATTTGAACTGTCGTGGCAGAAGAACGGAAGATAAAAACTTCTCAAAGTAGTTTTGTGAGATGACAGGTCCACAGATCTCTTGCCGAAGAAAAGTTTTGGGGCGAAAACTTATGTTTCTTAGCAGATTCCTTTTTCAGAGTTTTTTTATTTCTTCATCTCTCTTTTTCTTTTAATTTTCTTCGTCATTTAAAAATTTGGTGGAAGAAAAAGAAATAACAGTTATAATTTTGAAGTTGAAAGACTCTTTGATGTATTTCCCTAGTTTTGAAATTGCTCCCGTTTGGAACTTTGCGGTTATTTTTTTTGTCATTTTTTTTTATCTCAGTGAGGTTTTTATCTGTCATAAATTTTCAGCTCACGTAATTCAGATCTTAAAATATTTTCACCGACTTTAAGATTAGGAATTACGATTTGTAGGTTCATTTTTCGATTAGATCTTCCGTATTTCTTTTATTCAGAAAACGAATCTTAACTAAAAAATCTGAAAAAAAAAAATGAATAATCGTTATTTATCGGGAGATTAGATACAAGAGTAATCGTTATATTACTCTTGTGAATATTTAATTGGTGTTTAATAAACAAATCTAAAAACAAAAATTTACGAAATGAAAATATTTAGATAAACACACACACATTCGTATATATTCTGTGTTTTTCGACACCAACATTCTACTTTAATTACCGGGAACCTCTGTTTCTGTGTGATAATTTCTCAGTATCCTGCAGTGCGGGATGGACACCACATGGGTATTCTACTCATGGATTGGATTGAGGGAAAAGAGGCAGCTTCTGTTGTGATGGAACATCTGTATTTATACGTCTGACTTGGTTCTATGACGTTCTTATGGACAAATGATACCAGGACTTACGACATTAAGTTGATTCCGTATAACTACAAATATCCATGCATCGCCGGAAATCGAACCTGAAACCTGGCACCGAAACCTGTGGCACCGATTGCCAGATCGCTAGCCACTCAGCCATTCTGGCCACCGAAGTAAAGTTTCAGCAAGCGTATATAAAATTTAAAATATAAAAATGTATAAAATATATATATATATATTTTTGTATATATATATATATATATATATATATATATATATATATATATATACAAAAATAAAAAAAATTACATAAAAAATAATTTATTTAAAAAAAAAAACATAAACGTGAAATGCATAAAACATTAACATTCAAAATTTCTTTTAAGTACAAGTTGGCTAGCAAATTTGTATTAAAAAATTCATTAATCCACCAAAAACCATGAAAATACCATGTTACTCCTAAAAATAGTTACAATGTTGTTATACAATTTTCACCATTTTTCGAGATATAATCTAGTAGAAGGTTTAACAAATATCAGTTGTCAACAACATTAAATATATACGAAAATACATATCACAGGAGACCTAAAAAAAAAAATTATTTTCGTTGTATTTTACCATCATCAGTCAGCTATCATCCAAAATTTTTCTTCCGCGATCTTTTTCTCATACACATTAAAACAAAATAAAACATTAAATAAAAAAAAAAAATTAGAAAAATTTCCTGGTTCACAATATTCTTTTTTTTTTTTTTTTCATTCTCACAAAAAGATTCCAGCATGCCTTTTTGTACCTGCTTTTCTCTCATTTTAATGCGTCACATTATTATTATCTCTGATTTTTTTTCTCAAAATTTTCACCGAAAAAGCTTTTTATTCATTAACCATTCGAACTTCCAGTCGTCGCGCCAGAAGAAAGGAAGATAAAACCTTTCAAAGTGGTTTTGTGCGATGACAGGTCCACAGATCTCTCTCTTGGCGAAGAAACGTTTTGGAGGAAAAACTTTTGTTTCTTAGCAGATTCCTTTTTAGTGATTTGTTATTTCTTCATCTCTCTTTTTCTTTTTTTTTTTTCATCATTTAAAAATTTGGTGGAAGAAAAAGAAATAATAGTTATAATTTGAAGTTGAAAGACTCTTTGATGTATTCCCCTAGTTTTGAACTTGCTCCCGTTTGGAACTTTGGGATTATTTTTTTTATCTCGGTGAGGTTTTTGTCTGTCATAAATTTTCAGCTCACGTAAATCATATCTTAAAATATTTCTACCGACTCTTAGATAAGGAATTTCGATTTGTTGGCTCATTTTTCGATTAGATCTTTCGTATTTATATCATTCTGCAAACGAATCTTAAATAAGAAATAGGCCTTTTATATTACGCTTATTTTTGAATGAATAATTGTTATTTATCGGGGCAGTTCCCAAGGGGAATATTTAATTGATTTTTAATAAATAAATCTAAATAAAATTAAGAAATGAAAATATTTAGATAAACGCACACATACGCTCATATATATATACTAAAAATATTTTTATATAAAAAAAACTAAAACTTATATAAAAAACACTTATATATATATAAAAAAATAAACTAATATGCATAAAACATTAACATACAAAATTTCTTTTTCAGTGCAAATTACCTAACAAATTTGTATTAATAAAATAAATACTCCACCAAAAACCATGGAAAAATGGTTACAATGTTGTTATATAATTTTTACAATTCCTTGAAATTTAATCTAGTAGAAGGATTAAAGCCAGTTTTTAACAACATTAAATGCATACGAAGATATAAATCACAGAATAACTAAAAAAAAAAATTATTTTCGTTGTATTTTACCATCATTCTTTTTCCAGTCAGCTATCATCCAAAATTTTTCTCTCGCGATCTTTTTTCTCATGCCCATTAAAACAAAATAAAACATAAAAAAAAAAAAAAAAAAAATAGGAAAAATTTTCCTGATTCACAATTTTTCTTTCTTTTTTTTTTTTTTTTTTTTTTTTTTTCATTCTCACAAAAAGATTCCATCATGCCTTTTGTTCCTGCTTTTCTCTCATTTTAATGCGTCACATTCTTATTAACTCTGATTTTTTTTTTTTTAACTTTTCACCGAAAAAGCTTTTTATTCATTAACCATTTGAACTGCCGTCGCCGTGCCAGAGGAACGGAAGATAAAAACCATTCAAAGTGGTTTTGTGCGATGACAGGTCCACAGATCTCTCTTTGCGAAGAAAAGTTTTGGGGCGAAAACTTTTGTTTCTTAGCAGATTCCTATTTTAGTTATTTGTTATTTCTTCATCTCTTTTTTCTTTTTTCCATCGTTTAAAAAATTTCGTGGAAGAAAAAGAAATAACTGTTATAATTTAAAGTTTGAAGACTCTTTGATGTATTCCTCTAGTTTTGAAATTGCTCCCGTTTCGAACTTTGGGGTTATAATTTTTGTCGGGCTTTTTGTCATTTTTTTTTTTTTATCTCAGTGAGTTTTTTATCTGTCATAAATTTCAGCTCACGTTGTTCAGCTCTTAAAATATTTCCACCGACTTTGAGATAAGGAATTTCGATTTGTAGGTTCTTCTTTCGATTTATTGGTTCATCTTTCGATTAGATCTTTCGTATTTATTTATATCTGCAAATGAATCTTAAATAAGAAATAGGCCTTTTATATTATGCTTATTTTTGAATGAATAATAGTTATTTACCAGGAGATGTTCCTCATATGAATATTACAATGTTCACTGTGGCGTTCGTTGATGCACTCCGGAAGGTGGCGTTCACCGGCATAGCGTCTGACACGAATGCCGCCATCATGGTACCCCAAATTAAAGCGGGATTCGTCAGAAAACACGACATGCTGCCAATCAGCACGCCAGTCTCTATGCTGAGCGGTCCATTGTAGCCACAGGCCGCGATGGTTTAGAGTGAGAGGGATCCTGTATAAAGGAGTCCTTGCGCGCAGTCCACGCTGCAGCAGACGTCTACGAATTGATGAGGCACACAATGAAACACCTGTAGCTATTGACCACTGTGCGGCCAATTGTCTAGAGGAAGCTGTACGGTCCGTCAGCGCCATGCGGACCAGGTGTCTATCATCGCGAGCTGACGTCACATTTCGGGGTCCACCCCGGATTTCCAAGTTGTCCGACACTCGTCCGTCCACTGCTTCCAAAGACGCACTGTGCTGCTGTTAAGCTGCACACGAGCGGCTACTGCAAGATAAGACAATCCAGCTTCAAGAAGGCCGATAATTCTCCCCGTTCAAACTCTGTAAGTTGTTCAAATCTCGCTCTCTTTCGTCGAAAAGGCATAAGTAACGATTGAGCTAACGTTTACCACTAGCATATAACCACCTATAACCTTACACGCCACGCTACAGCCGTCTATTTATTCGGATCCATCCGCCGTTCAGAGGGCGCTGCTCAGCATACGCATGCGCTAAGGATTTGAAATTCTAATCATTTGCATATCATGCGCTAATTTGCATTTCCTGAAAATTTCAGCTCACTCGCGTATGTCCTTCATGGCGTTGCAATTTTCACAAATATGAGTTTATATATATATATGCAGCAAATGAGTAATCTATTCATAGTTGGAGGGAAAGGAGGTAGCTTCTGGTGTGATGGAACACCCATAAGTCTGACTTGGTTCCATGACGTTTTTACAGTCATATGAGTCCGGGATATATGGCTTAAAATGGCTTCCGAACCACTTCAAGCATCCGGAACGCCGGAACCCGAAACCGAGCGCTAGACACTCAGCCATTCAGACCCAGAACCTCTGTGGTGGGAAATAAACCACCCCACTCAGATACTTCATGTAAATAAATTACTGATCGTAGGTTGTTAATGAATCACGCGCTTATTCGTTATATTATAATAAACAGTTTGGCTTTTCCCATGACTCGACTTTTGCTGTATAAAGCAAGCTGCATTGCCAAATTTTTTTGTATCGTTGTGTTTTTTTTTTTTGTTTTGTTTTTTGTTGTTGTTGGCATCAAATACTTCGAGTTTCTCAAAGCATGTCGTAAATAATCTTTAAAATATTAAGATTATAGTTTTGAAAAAGTTCCACCAGACTGTGCGATGCATGTTCACATTTAAAAACCATTTGCACCAAACGTTGTTGTGTGTAAAAGTGTCGACTGTAACGAACGCAGCCAATGGATCCATCGATCAACGCAATCAATGGTCAATGGATCAACGCAGTTATGTATCATCACTGAATCGCGATACACATGCTTCGCATATATTTCAAACATCTGTGACATTTCAAACTCGTTTTTACGACTACAAACTTTAAAACTGTTTGAAAATATTTGCTGCATTTACTCAGTGATTTATTAAAACAAATATTCCATCATTTACTTATAATATTTAAATAAATTACAACAAATATTTTCTGTAAAATTTGAATATTTAACTTAAATTTGCAGAAATACAGCAAATGTTTCAAATTTATATTCATCTATTTTAAGAGCAATTTGAATGGAATTTTTGAGGTAAAATTTGCATATTTATTTACGAGTATTTTGTGGAACTTAAATGAATTGTTTTGAACGATATTCATATACCGTATTTAAACCAAAATTAATTCACTCATTCTGTAGAAACATCGCAGTGCATGGATGTGTTGTGTTTACTAGAAAACACAACGTTTTAATAACACTAGCTTTGATTTAGCATAATTCAATACACGTATGTTGTAATTGTACATTTTATGCAAATTTGTGTAGTAATCATTAAATGCTGTAAAACAATTGCTTTAAGTTGTCTAAAACAGTTCCCGTATGGTATTTTAAATGCCCTATACTTTGATTTAAAGTCCTTCGTCATTAGAATGTGCGATATATAGCAAGTCTATTATTATTCAGATCCCACTAAAAGCTGCCTTTCGCCTGTATTCATTTTTTCACATATAAATATTTAATAAACGCTACTAATAATTTGCATGGGTTTCACATCCGGCACTTTGAGCATATACAAAAGAGTGTTTCTTCTCACAGATGCATACTACACATCCCCGATACTGAATTCAACTGTTCCAGTTCATTAGCTAAAGAACCAACGATCTTGCTGCTGCTCCATTAACTCGATTTTCTTTTCTATTTTTATTCAACATCAAGTTATGAGGTTGGTTGAGCTCATTAGGTTCATATCTCTTCAGTTCATCAGGTTATGAAGTATAAGGCTGTTCTGACTAAGTGAGGCTGTTGTTTGCGGCCTCATGCATGCCTTGAATAACTCTACCAATTGTTGATAAGGAGAAATCATCACTTTACCACCTCAGGGAGGGTTTTTAGAAATAACTGCTCTTATTAATTTCTAATAGGGGCCAATACAAGGATAGCAGAAGTAGATTCGAACCTATGCCCCATTGCAGGCTTGGTCAGCATTTTACATGTGGTCCTATATAGGAACAACTATTCAACTAATAAAGTTTGATGCTTAAAACGAGGGATTTTTCTAATAATTACAATTAATGAATGCCATTTTACTATCCACCCTCGGCAATAACTTATAGCAAGAAATTTGTCACGAATTTTAGGCTTATTAAAAGCGAATAGAGAAATAATAACACTCATATTCCATTCTGCCATTCACTGGAAAAAAACTTTAATTATAGTAACGTATTCTACACGATTCTGGCTTTTTTAAATGCATTGAAACGAGGTTATTTGCCTATTTTTTTATATAGTAATTGTCAACAAAATATATTTAATGTCACAACAAAGACGTAACTAAAATTTATTTTTCAAATCTAAGGTAATTTAACTTCTACGGTTTTAAGTCACAAACATGCTGAACTAAATGGTTCCGTCAGTGGAAAGAACTTGTATTTACACATTTTCAAAAAAAAAATTAATCAAGATAAACATCGTTTTAAGCTGCCCTTTTGTCATTTTCGCTTCGCTCCCTCTTTCTTCCTCCTCCAATAGTTGAGTACGAAAGAAGGGTGAAGCCGTCTGTGTATAATTTTTGGTGTATTCTATCTGCAAAATCCTACATGCATGTGTAGTATTTACTGTAAAAATCCCAATTTTATCATTTTAATCAACATTTTTTGCAACATAATTATCGATAAGACAACTAGACAAACATATGCATTACTATGTTAAATTTCATGTCTAGAGGTTTAGTAGCCTTTTTGTACAATGTATGGCAAAAATGTAGAAATTGTGAACTAGTAAAAAGAACTTGCTTCTCTAATCCTAATTAAACTTTTTAAATAGCAATTTCTTTTCCGGTAACCGGTAACATAACTAACATATTACAAAGGTTGTTTACACATTATGTGTGTTTAGAGGATTAAAAATATATATTAAATCTATAAATGTATTTAACAAGAATCCGGTCTACAAAAAACGTCTTACTATTCCAAATAAAACTATAAATATTATTACCATGTTTCTAAAGAACTTCGCGCTTATTTGAATAATACTAAATATAAAACAAAGAATATACGTATATGTATGTGTGTGGCAATCAATCAAATATCAAAATCAATTTTTTTTTTTTCACATTGATTTTGGCTTTTTTTTTGTGTTACACAATCATCAAAAATGTTTCAATTTTAGTTAATCTTAAAGAAAAATTTCAAATATTGCTAAAATCGTTCTACCTCCTCCTCTTCAAGTTCAAGATAAATCTGACTTACATTCTGAATCTGCTCAAACCGGCAAATATGGGTTATCCGTTTGGATTTGATAGAATTTTGAAGCAGGAACAGGAACAATTGAGCAGTAGTTATTGAACAATTAGTTTGAGCAGGAACAATTTAGCCACTGTTTCTGGCATAATACAGAATATTGATAGAAGCGTAATCCCCTTGAATATTTGCCTTTTATTACCGTCAACTATTTATCCTTGACAATGAACAAATACCAGGAAATCCATCATGGTATTTAACAGCGGATCAAGAGTTAAATTCCCATTCCGTATCCCGTTCTTAGGGGTGCTTCCCCCTCATCGAAATTCAATCCATTAATTTCGAATTTAATGTTCGCCAAATGAATGCGTTGCGCTATTACGAAATCGCACGCCAGGAAATACACCACCCGCTTTGGAGTCCATCCACCAAGTTTGTAGAAGCGTTCTGCCTTTAGTTTCTGAAGCAGTTGCACATTTGAATGGTTTGTGTAATACTGCAGGAACTTTAGAGGGAAGCCGAATTGGTGGTATTAGATATAACGTTATGTTATTCGCTTTATATGTGGGAATTGTGGATTTCATCATGGAATCATTGATTGGATTTGTGTATAAGGAACAGATGTTATATAACAACATTTGTGGTTAATGCCTCATAGTCGGTATCTAAAATGAACATAGAATGAGATAAGAGTGGCAGTATAAGCAGTTTTTAATTTTTTACATTAATTTTGGTAATTCTGCAATGAGTGTTTACTGAATAAAATATTTTTTTATTTAAAAATGTATGTATGTGTTATGAGTACATGATAATTATTAATACGCTATTCCATGAAGAATCATTTGTTATAAATCTTAAAACTCAAGAAATTATGTCATGAAATATATAAAATCCTTTCTTTCATACAATGTTTGCCTTTTCCGTCAACTTAAATTTGCTTTAATTTCAAAAATCATAAAATTTTAAATCATTTACTGACAATACACGTTAAGTATTACTTATTTATGCCATAGCTTGTCAATATGTCTTATGTCAAAATAATTATATGTAAGGTGGTTTGAATCCATATATATGAATTTCGTTAAAAAAAATACAACTGGTGTATTTTTTTAGTGTATTAAAGAGCTGATGAATTTGACTCAAATTGCTGTTTGTTTCCCACATTATCTGATTTTCCTTCTTAAGGGGTACTACAAGAAATGTCTTAAGTTTCAAAATAAAACTACAAATATTATTACCATATTTTTAAAGAACTTCGCAGATATTTGAATAATACTAAGCATAAAACAAATAATTAATGTAAGAAAATATATATAATATATATATATATATAATGTGTGATTCTGATTGTATATTAATCTAGATTCAAATTTATTTTCACATTAATTTCATTATTTTGTCACAAAATATTTCATTTTAAGTTAATAATAATTAAAAAAAAAAATAACATTGTTAAAATCGTTCTACCTCCTCTTCTACAAGCTCAAGATAAGTTTGTCTCAAAACCCCAATATGTTCAAACAGCGTTCATATGCGTTATCACGTTTGGAATTGATAGAATTTTGAAACTGGGAACAATTTAGCCACCATTTACCATAATACAGAATACTGATAGAAGCTTAATCCCCTTGAATATTTGCCTTCTATTGCCGTCAACTATTTATCCTTGACAATGAACAAATACCAGGAAATCCATCACGGTACTTAACAGCGGATCAAGAGTTAAATTCCCATTCCGTATCCCTGTTCTTACGGGTGCTTCCACCATCGGAATTCAATCCATTGATTTCGAATTTAATGTTTGCCAAATGAATGCGTTTGCGCCGTTACGAAATCGCACGCCAGAAACTGCAGATTTGTAGTCCATCCACTGAGTTTGGAGAAGCGTTCTGCGTTTAGTTGCTGAAGCTGTTGCACATTTGAATGGTTTGCGTAATACTGCAAGAGCTTTAGAGGGAAGCCGTATTGGTGATATTAGAAATAACGTTATGTTATTAGCTTTATATGTGAGAATTATGGATTTCAACATAGAATCATTGAATGGATTTGTGTATAAGGAGCAGATGTTATACAACAACATTTGTGGTTAGAGTCTCAGTGTCGATATTTCATATTAACCTGAAAATTGATAAGCTCAATTAATTCAGTATACTACTGTGCACAAAAAGTAAGACCAATTATAATTTTTTTTTAGTTTAGGGAATAGACAGAAGTCGCACGGTGTGTATACGGTGGTTGTAGAACGATATGGGTTTCTTTTTTAGTGAAAACGTCACGAAGAATCAATGCAGTGTAAGCTGGCGCATTCAGTGCTTCGTTACCAATCGAGATTTGATGCGTTTGAGGCAAAAAATGGAGTTGGCCGATCCTTTTGAAATTCCAACATCATCATCAAGGTCTCTAATTGTAAATCGACGGTTTGCAAGCACAAAATCTTTAATTTTTTGAACGTGAGCTTCGTCGGTTGAGGTGGATGGTCGACCAGATGGTTCTTCCTCTTCAACGCGTTCTCTGCCTTCTTTGAACTGTTTATACCCACTTCTAAACATTTCTTTCCGATATAGGAATGCTCACCGAATACCTTCTTCAGAATTCTACTTTACGTTTCCGCAAACAAAGTTTAATGCAAGTTCTTTGCTCAATTAGTTCAGACATTTCAAAAATCTGTGGAATCAGTTTTAGCGTCTCACAAAGCCAAGCGAAACTCGAACACTAATCGATATTTGGACGTGAAATATCACACAGATCTCAAGGACAGTGCTAGCCACCAGAAAAGAAAAAAAAATCGAAATTCCATACTCCCCGTTAATTTTAAACTGAAAAATGGTCTTATTTTTCGGACTCAGTAGTACAACATCTGTTCCTTATACACAAATCCATTCAATGATTCTATGTTGAAATCCATAATTCCCACATATAAAGCGAATAGCATACCGTTATATCTAATACCACCAATTCGGACTCCCTCTAAAGTTCCTGTAGTATTGCGCAAACCATTCAAATGTGCAACAGCTTCAGCAACTAAAGGCAGAACGCTTCTCTAAACTCAGTGGATGGACTCCAAAGCTGCAGTTTCTGGCGTGCGATTTCGTAACAGCGCAACGCATTCAATTGGCAAATATTAAATTCGAAATTAAGGGATTGAATTCCGGTGGGGACGCACCCCCAAGAATGGGATACGGAATGGGAATTTAACTCTTGATCCTCTGTTAAATACCATGATGGATTTCCTGGTATTTGTTAATGTCATGGATTAATAGTTGACGGTAATAAAAGGCAAATATTCGAGGGGATTAAGCTTCTATCAGTATTCTGTATTATGTGAAATGGTCGCTAAATTGTTCCGGTTTCAAAATTCTATCAAATCCAAACGTGATAACCCATATTTACCGGTTTGAGCTTATTGAGATTGTAAACTGACTTGTAACAGACTTATAATGTAAACAGACTTATCTTGAGCTTGAAGAAGATGATGTAGAACGATTTTAGCAATCTTTTTAAAATTAACTTAAAATGAAATATTTTTTAATCATTTTGTAACACAAAATACCAAAATCAGTGTGAAAAAAATTTATTTTGAATAATGCACAATCGCAATCACACATTCCATACATGAAATTCCATAAGCCCCGGGAACTTTAAATTGAAAATGGGTCTTACTTTTTGGACACAGTATTAAACAATTTTTTAATTTTTTCATTAATTTTTGTAATTCTGCAATGGGTGTTTACACAAGAAAATATTTTTTAAATTAAAAATGTGTTTTGAGTACATGATAATTATTAATGTGTTGTTATTCCATGAAGAATGATTTGCTATAAATCTTAAAATTAAAAAAAAAATTATGTCACGAAATATGTAAAATCATTTCTTTCATAAAATATGTGACCTTTTCAATCAACTTAAATTGCTTCCATTTCAAAACTCATATAAAAATTTAAATCCTTTATTGACCATATACATGAATTATTACTTATTTATGCCCCAGCTGCTGAATATGTCTTACGCCAAGGGAATTATATGTAAGGTGGTTTGAATCTATCTGTCTGGATTTCATTAAAAGAAATACACCAGGGCAATTTTCTTGACGTATTAAAGCGTTGAGGAATTCTGACTCAAATTCCTTTTGTTTTCCAGTTTATCTGATTTTCCTTCTTAAGGTGTGTTACTGAAACTACACAACACTTTCTGAAAAAAAGAAACCAGACAATTTAAAGAATACGAATAAAAATTTATCTTTTTTTTTTTTTCATATTGATATTTCCAAACTGTTATTCAACAGTGTAACATTGTAATTTATATAAGATATTTTCTTCCCATCTACGATATTTACTTTTTCCTATATTGAACATGATATACGTCTATTTGAAGATGATTGCACGTATATCACCCAAAGGTTTCCTTCAAAATCATCCAGATTTATGTAAAATCTTGGCTTGCGATTTACCAATATAGATTCATACGAATATAGAAAATGCTATTATGTGTGCTAAAGGGAGAAGTAAATCTATTAACCACAATTTAAATCTTCTTTGAGTTGGAATTAGGAAGTTAAATCTGTTTATTTTAAGAAAACTACATTCGACATATAACTGAGACATTTTGTGTTCCGTCTGTATGGATTAATGATTATTCTTTTAACCCAGAAAATATATTCTTAGACTTATATTATTATATTAGACTTATTTTATTGTATGGTTACTCAATAAAATATGTCTAGCGGAAATGCAACAAAAAACAATTTTAAAAAAAATCCAAATTTTGCAGAAACAAATTTCTGTGATTCATAAGAAATAATTCTGCTGCTATAACATCGATTCTTTGAAAAACATATTTATTACATTTTATTTACATAAAATATTTCCTTAATAAATCATAGCAGTTCTTTGATTAAATGCAACACAATAATTATATACAATAATGGCAATTATCCATTTATATCTAGTATTTGTAATTCTGATTTTCATTTCGTAGTTCACACCATAATATTCTGACTAATATTGATGTGGTGAATATCTTGACTTGTGCCGTTTAAATATTTGATTTTTTTTTCAGGATGACTACTTTGAAGACCTATATTTACTTTACAAATTTGTTTTATTAGTAATATTATTTATGCAACTGTGTTTTATACAAATTGAAAGGTTCATATTTCTCAAATAGAAAAATAAAATTCCTTTAAAATTGAGTTTATGGTAAATTCAATTTAATTACAATGTTAAGAATTTTGTACATTAATATAAATCATACGCAAATCATTGTCAATACAAATAACGAAATTCGAGTTACACAGACATTTCCATCAAGTAATCATAAATTCTTAAAAATGGGTTACAGTGCTTTTTAAATATCTTAAATGGTTTCCTGTGTGAACGACAATCGCTTTATATAAATGTATATATTTTCTCACATATTTAGGGTCACATCGCAAAATAAAATAATACTAATAAGGTTTTTGCAATGTGCGAATTGATTAATGCATATTTTAAATATTAATTTTTAAAAAAATCATGACAAAAAAAATAAAAAATTATAATTTATAAGGTAGTTTTTTTATGAACTAAGTAAAAACTCCACAAATTGATATAAACTTAAGATATCGACATCTGACTACGCCAGGTGATGACAACTTACACTCAACAGCCAAAACATTATGACCACCCCTACATTTTGCAATGAGCTCGCCTGGATGACGTGGAAGGCACGTGATCAGGTGGAAGTGGTATTTAACTGCTGCTGGAGAGTCTGAGAATCATTCTTTCACTTACTTCTGTGTGTGATAGGAAAGACTGCGGATTTAAGCGACTTTCATAGAGAGCAGCTTGTAATGGCTCGAAGGTTCGGAACAAGTATTTCCGAAACTGCGCGACTCGGGGGTTGTTCGCGATCTACAGTTGTTAGTACTTATGCAAAGTGGATGAATGACGGTGAAACCAGCAGTAGACGACATGGTGTTGGACGTCCACACGCTATCAAAGAAAAGGTCGTCGGAGACTGTCTCGCATGGTGAAGCAAAACCGGGCCAGACAGTGGCTCAGCTGATAGCCCAATACAATGCAGGGCCAAGTAGAATAGTATCGGAGCACACTGTTCAGCGGACACTGTTGGATATGGGGCTACGCAGCAAACGTCCCACTCGTGTGCCTTTGCTGACCAAGCGTCATCGCCAACTGCGCCTGCGCTGGACCCGGGAACATCGTGACTGGTCCATGAATCAGTGGGAAAGAATTGCCTGGTCAGATGAATCACGGTTTGTCATTCATCCGCCGATAGCCGTGTCAGGATACGCCATTCTTCCAGGCGAACAGTTTGCTCCCTCAATGTACAGTAGGTCATACACAGGTTGGTGGTGGCGGTATTATGCTTTGGGGGACGTTCTCTTGGGCGTCTCTGTGACCCGTGGTTGTGATAGAGCAGACCATAAATGCTACAGGGTATCTGAACATTATTGCGGACCAGTTGCACTCTTACATGGCCTCTGTTTTTCCAGCTGGAAATGGAATGTTCCAACAGGACAACGCCCCTTGTCACAAGGCAAAAATTGTGTTGGAGTGGTTCCAGGAGCAGGATGCTGAATTCCAGTTAATGTCCTGGCCGCCTAACTCACCGGATCGCAATCCGATAGAACACATTTGAGATGTCTTGGGACGGCAGCTCAGAGTTCAAAGTCCACCAATTCGCAATATCTCGGATTTGCGTGACCGTTGCTTAAACATCTGGTACAATCTGTCTCCGGCCATCTACCATGGACTTGTGGCATCCATGCCAAAGGCGGGTTGAAGCTGTGTTGCGCGCCAAAAGGTGGGCCAACTCGTTATTGACAGGTGGTCATAATGTTTTGGCTCTTGAGTGTAAGTTCGTAAACTAGTAAACTCTATAGATGAGTTAGGAGCAAATAAATATCGGAATCCTTAAATAGCGCACTTTGATCTGTTCGTTTTAAACTTTTGTGGTCAATCATTCCCTGGCCTCGCAAACATTCGCGACCAATTTGATTTAAAAATTTATGGATAAATGTTTAGAAATGTTAATGTGCTTACAGTTATAAAGTAAAAATTAATTATTCTACGCAATACAAATAAAGTACAAAAGTAAGTGTTCGGTTGTATTCAGAGAATAACAAACAATCCAATAGAGTCCAAACAAGTCAATGAGACACAAACTGAGCTATCTGCAGATGGTAACTCGCATAATAAATGCACAAGAAATTCTTTCGGATTAAGGTTTGGATTAGGATTTGGGTTATGCTTAATTATCTCATTATGAATCCTAAAAATTTCTAGGAATTCTTTAAAAATGTATCCAATCGTGTCAACATCTCTAACAACTTGATGAAGTTACAATAGTATGTTACTATCACATGTAGCCAACGGCCATACCATGATGAATATACCGGTTCTCGTTAGATGACCGAAGTCAAGCATCATTGGGCGCTGTCACCGCGCGGGAACACCGCGTGCCTTTGGCATTCATAAATTTGTGACCTGAATGGTCGAGTGTCTAGCGCTCTGGCGCTCGGTGCCACAGGTTTCGGGTTCAAATCCCGGCGGTGCCATGGATGTTTGTAGTGTTTCGGAATCCATTTTAAGCCGTAGGCCCCGGTCTCCTATGACTGTAAGGGCGTCACGGAGCCAAAGTCAGACTTCTACCTACGGGTGCTCCATCACAACAGAAGCTGCTTCCTTCCCCTTCAATCATGAGTACGTGTGAGCTTGAACAGCTAAGTGGGATAAGAAACAACAACAACAACAAACAACACTATTACCTGTAAGCATTATTATTTACTTTTTTTTGTTGTTTTTAACATTGTCAATTTTTTTTATTAAAAATATCATGAAAAAGCTTTTTTTTTTTTTTGTTCTTGTGAATATTTATTTGTATTTTTTAAACATATATTCAAATTTTTTTAATCAACTTCGTGTGTAAAGATGTTAAATTTACTTAAAACAAGAACTAATAAAAACAATTTAAGTTATCAATAAAACATTTGTTTTTTATTAACTTGCTATTCATTGTATTAAAGTAATTATATTTCTTTTATAACTAAAATTAACAAACAAAAAAAAGTTTTTTATTAAAGAAATTTCTCGTCTTAGAAATCTAAAAATAATAATAATTTGCTAAAATTTATGACACCAAAATTAAATAAATTTTCATTTTGAGTTTCAGTACTTTGTTAATTTTAGCAATGTATCTATATTTATTAAAATTATCAAAAATAAAAAACTTAGGAATATTTATTTAAAAAAATATAAAACATTCATATTTAACATTAATAATCCAGCAAATATTGAATTTAGTGTACAATGCCTGAATCCATTTTGTCTAGACAGTTTGATTTTAATTACAATATAAAAATGCAAACGCTATTTCGAGAAGATAAAACTTGTACTGCTATCAATTTTTTCAACTACAATACGTCTTTTCAAAAATATTTTTTTTATTTTCCTAATTTTAGAGTGAAAAAAAAACCTTTATGGTTTTAAGACAAAAGTGATATTTTAATAAATAATTTAAACCTTTCAAGTTCATTTTTCTATCGCTTCAGGTTAGGAACACAAAACTGCTTCAAAAATACTTAATTGGATGTCAACAACCCATGTTAATATTTGCTTTTAAATTTACCTATTAGCGTTTGTAGACATATTAAACATTTCATGACTTTGATTTTTATCGTTTAGTTTAAGTAAATTCTATATCTTAAGCATACAGTGTATTTATCAATTGTTAACTTTTTAAAAAGCTTTACACAAATATTGATAGTTTAATTCTAACAATTCCTTGACATTTCCACTTAGTATAATGTTAATCGTATTACTTTGTCAAAAGTGACTAAAAATAATAAATCCTAGACAGTAAACTCTATTCAACTATATTTTCCAATAAAAGAAAGTAATCCAACAAAGCTTAATTTTTTAACAACCTTTAATTAAACATTTCCAATAAGCGGGGTAACTGTAAGTTAATAAATAAATTTGTTAATATTGCTGAATTGTTTGCATTTGAAAAAATTTTCATTGAAAATAATAAATCTATTATATGAAAGCTTTATGTAATATCTAATTTAAATTATTTACTTAATAAAATAATTTTTCATTTAATGTCCGAGTACATGCACACATTAAGGATCATAGACAGTATTCTGCTTATCTCCCCTATTTGAATTTTACTTTTTTTCAATTCCTACTCTCCCTATATATATCTTGTTCAAATTGTCAATCGTTAATAAAATACTCTTTATTCATCCACTCAAGTTTTAAAAATACATTCAAACTTGTAGTGGATGACACTGGATACAGTTTTAATTCATTAATAAAATTAAATAAAGTAATTTTAGTTCTTTTAGATTTAAGTTGCATATATTTACCAATAGATGGCGCCAGATGTAAGAGGAAAATTTCAATGCAATGTAGTGAAAAATGTGTGACTTTTTTTTTGCAATGTAGTGAAAAAAAGTAGGAATTGGCTTTAATTTTTTTTATATTACTTATTAAAATCAAATCAATATATTTTTTTAAATTTATTCTAATATTTTCAGTTGAAAAATAAAAACATTAAATATTATTCCGACTCTATCTTAAAAAAAAAATTTGAACGCTTTATATTGGAAACATTGTCGAAAATAAATATATAATGTATTTGACCAATAAAATGTTATCTTGAATAAAGATTTTGATTTATATAATTTTAATTTATGTATAAATTATTATTATTTATTAATTCATAGTAGTAGTATTTATAGCATTATTATTTAATTTATTTTTTTGGCATATGGGGCATGATTAATTTATTGCCTGTTTATTTGCAAGTATGTTTTTAGCAAATCAAGAATTATATTTAATAACAGATGTGATATAGGGCTTCTGTCTATGTTACACTTCAATTAGTATAGTAAATGTTATAGATATATTATTTTTTATAATCCTGCTTTAAAAACTCAACTGGAGTTAGATAACGTAGAATATCCACTTAAAATCTTCTGTTATATATCAAGAAATGAAAGTTGCTTGAAACATGGTACAAATACCTTAAAATCCAAATTTATAATTTTTTATCGTCCCTTCGAATTTTCTATATTTGTATCCTTTGTTTAGAAATCTTCAACACGCAGTACAGCATAGATGGGACTCTTTCAATATTTCTTTTGAAAAATGTCTAATTTGGTTTCATGTTTGGCAATAATTTAAATCGACTTAGTTAGATATCTGTTTAAAATGACATCTAATTTGCCAAATTTTCAGAAACTGCTAGGAACTCAGAATAGAGTTTTAATGATATCATTAAAAATCGAATGATTCTTCTGTATTTTTATATTTTAATCAAATTGCATGCAGTAAACATGTGAATTTTTTTTCTGTCTTTTCTGACGATTTATTACTCACTTTTTTGCAATTGCCATTTAAGATATAGTTTTAAATAAAATTCTGAGTAAAAAATTAGGCACAATTGGTTTCATAGAAATAATTATATCTCAGCTATGTCCTATTGAAAAGAATCTGAAAGGTATCTTTTTGAATATAAAAATTTGTTTTAACGTACCAAAATGTTTGAAAATTTATAATTATTATAATTATAATTTATTATTTTAATTAGAGGTAACAGTTTCTAATAAAATAATTCCGTAATTAAGTTATGAAATCAGTTTATCACGTATTGAAATTACAAATATTAATTGTGGATAACATTTATTTGGGATTTTTACTTCCGATTAGAATTATTTTCCATAATTTTAGTTTTCAAACCAATTTAGGATTCTTTATTCTCCTCTTGTAAAATTCATAATTCTTTAAAATCAGTAATTTTAAACTCGATAAACAATGGTCTAAATATTTCCCATTTTGATATTTATTTTCATTTTACAGACCATCATTGATATTTCAACTCCACAGATAACTTTTTGGGTCTCGAAGCCACCGAAACGATTGTTTCGTAAAGCATGACAGTTTTAAATTCCAACCATGTTTAGCTATGCTCAATTTCTGCAGGGAGCCTAAATGCGAAACACCTGTTACAATTTCAACAGCCTTTATTCCTTCCATGTTAAAAATATGTAATGTCCCGGGATTTAAGCGCTTTAAAGAAAATGCAAAGCAATTTCTTTGTAGACGCTTTCTATTAGATTTCCCACGAGAAACGAGGTAAAGGTGAATGGTAAATAAAATATTAGTTTCATTTTTAAATGGACCTTGAAGAATATTCATACAATTTTTTTTAATGGTTTTAGATTCTTCGTAGCCCATGCATGACGGGGTTTTTCTCACTGTGTTTCTTTAATATCTGGAATAAAGTAGCACGTTGAACAGATAAATCTAACAAGTAATATAAAAAAAATTTTAAATCAATTCCTTCTTAGGTCAACAAAGACAAATTTTATTTTAGTTATTTTTTATTAAATAAAAAATTATATGCTTCAACGAGATTCGATCCGAAAGTATAAAGATTCTACGCCGACGCTCTACCAACTTTGACATTGCAAGACACATTTCTTTTTTTCTCTATATTGCGGAAAGTCCTTTACAAATAATTTGAAATCATTTTTTTAAGTTAGAAAAATTTCTCTCTCACACATACACACTTTCCATCTCTTACACTCATTTATTCACATGTTTCATTTTCCATTTTGTTGCCTCCTGGACTCGAACCCAGAATGAAAAAAGAAATTTTTTTTTTTCCAGTGATCTAAATTTATATCCTGCTATTTTATATTATAAATATCTTATATAAGATAAATTTTTTTCTCCCATATAAAACTAAAATTAATTAATTAAATTTAATGACTTAATTAATATTTGCAAAAACTGTATTACCATCCATTACTAGTTCAAAAAAAGGTACTTGAGTGGATGAATAAAAAGTGTTTTATGAACGATTGACAAGATATGTATAGGGAGAGTGTGAACTAGGAATTGAATGAACAAATAAACGTGACAATGAAGTACGTTTAGAGATCAAAGATTATTCCGATTCTGTAAATCATGCTTAAAAATATGCCATTAAGATCACCCATATTCTGAGTGGGATGTGCTATAATTATTTAACAGACTTCAAAATTCTGTTCAAAAAAAAAAAAATCTAAATGTAATAGAAATGTAATATTTCACAATATAATCTGATGACTGAGTCGCTAGCGCTGACACTCGATACCACAGGCTTCAATTCCGAATCCTACCAGTGCAGTAGTTCGAAATCCGCTTTAAACCGTGGATTCCGGTCTGATAGAATCATATAGATTTGTGAGTTTAGTGTTACGTGCGTCCGTAGCTTATCTTCAAGCTAAAAGTGCCACTGGGTAGTGCCAAGTGAGTAACAACGATGCAGCCCTTGCTTATGGCATAAAGTTAACTCTTTCTGTATTGTCAGCTGCATTAGAATAACAGCAATGTAATCACTATTACTGTTTGCAGCATGAATACCGTTGTACCGTTTTTACGTAGTACTTCTTTATTGTACTTCACCCCACTACTCACCCCTGTACCAAGGTCTTTCTAACTCATATCTTTTAAACTGGTGAGGTTGACAAAATAACAATAACAAAAATATAAAAAAACTTAAATTAGCAAAATTACAGGAGTGCAATGAATTACAATACAAAAAAGTAAATAAAATACATTTTGGTACAATGTAACTAAACATAAGCATGAGTCTAACGAAAAATGTACAATACAAAAGGGATAAATAATGGCAATACATATAAAAGGAAATAAAGTATGAAATGGGATCCCAAATATTATGACAGCTTTCATTTTATGAAGAATGAAATACTTTTGTTCAGAGTGAAAGAATGGGAGCACAGAATTCAATTAGTATTTCAGGGCTAATGGTGTCTTGGGGTGATGAATTGTCCTTTTCTTCTATTAAATTCATTAAATTGATGATTTTACGTTCTGGTACACGGGTTGTAAATTATATTTCTGTGCCACTGAATGTAAAAAAGTTGAGAAGCAATTTTAAGACGCATCCATTTTGTAAGAGGACAAGTAGTTACATAGTGGAATGGTTCTCCGGTTTCGTCACATTGATAGAAATCACCTGATGGGAGGTTTAATGTTTTAAGATACTTTGGAAATGGATCATGGCCACTTGAATACATAATTTGTTTTCCAGAAAGAATTCTGTAATTTTTTTTTATTGAATTTAGGTATGATTTTGAAAATTTCTATCTCATTACCAAATCTGTAACAGGCAAATATTTCTATTAATTTTGAGAAATGAAAATTGATACTGAAGACTAATTGTGACGCCGTCTATAAAATCTGCTTTAGCATGTCTATTTGGATACTGATTGCCAAATTAGATTGGCATGTGTTTTTATCCAAAGCAATTGATATGAGCCCTTATCCGCTTATTTTACAGACTACTCAAACAGCCTGTTGATGCAAGATGCTAACGCACGTTTTTAATATTGCCATCCCATCATTTCCTTTCTGGAAGTACCGATTGCAACGCATGACACTGACCTGTCTGACGTTTGTGAGCCATTATTATTTTTCCTTAGTTATTATTTGTATCCCTTAAAGTAATAAATTTCAATTTTTTTTTTTACAAAAGGCTGATTTGCTTGGCGAAGGTTAACAGATCGGTCTGACGTTTGATAGTTAATATTATGTTTGGATTAGTTATTATTTTTAGCTTAGTTATTATTTGTATCACGTAAGCCAATGCATTTCCATTTTTTAAAAATAATTGCAAAACCACTGGTTTTTTTTTCAAATAGTACATTCCATTCAGCTACATTCAGTATTTTTAACTGAATACATAGAAGACTCAGTTATATTACAGTTTCTTGGATTAAGATTTTGTTCCGAATCCTGAGCTATTTTACTAATTGAATAATAATTTCATTGGGGCAAAAAATAGTCATAAATGCTACTGAGTCATGCAGAAGTTTAAAAAATAAGCATAATATTAGAAGACGATCGTTGTAACAAAAGCTGCATGATAAACAAGTAATATAAAAAGTCAATTCTTACTTTTTTTCACTAAATTTCGGAATGTCCTTTATAAATAATTTTCATTCCTTTTTTTTAAGTTAAAAAAATCTCTCTCTCTCACACACACTTTCCATCTCTCTCTCTCCTCTAATTTATTCACATGTTTCATTTTCCATTTTGTTCCCCCTCGACTCAGACTAGAACCCAGATTGAAAAAAGAATCTGAAAAAGAATTTTTTTTCCCGATCTATACGTTTCCCCACTGACGGTATTTATTCCTAAATTTATATCCTGCTAAATATCTTATATAAGAGACATTTTTTCTCCCTTATAAAACTAAAATTAATTAAATTTAATTACTGAATTAATATTTGAAAAAACTTATATTAACATCAAGTGCCATCCACTACAAGTTCAAAAATGCATTTGAACTAGAGTGGATGATTAGAAAGTATTTTATGAACGATTGAAAATTATATATAAACGATTGGAAATTATATATATATAAACATATATAGGGAGAGTGTGAACTAATAGTAGGAATTGAAAAAATGAATCCAGTATGCCCCCTACAAGTGATGGTTGTAATGAAATTGTTTGTTTCCTGAATATAAAGGTGCCTATTTCGTATCTAGAAACTAATATTACACGAATAATTATATTAACCTTAAAAATTCCTTCCGCGTGTTCAAAACATTAATTCCGTTCTTTGCGAATACCGGCAGTAATGCATGCGAGATTCCTTGCCTTTGAAACAACCAACTTTGGCGAAGAGAAAAAAATGCATTGGTCTAAAAATTATAATATATGCTATATTAGAAATGTAGATAGGAATTTGATTACTTCTGAATTCGATTAATTATGCAATTCTACAGAAATTTAGTTTCCTTAGTTTTTATTACCTGTTCTGCTCCTTAGCATGATGGAGAGTAGTATGTGAAGATAAAGTTATTAGAACAGAGGCAGTCCATTTTTTGTTATTTTATTATCAAGAGGGTATATTTGAGCGCAACAATGCACACGAGCTTGTATTAAGCGAAAAGAAACTGTTCGCAAGTATTATTGTTGATGATGATCAATGCCGTTAATTTTACCACATAAAATATACTTTGATGATTATGTTTGGATCAGCGAAAAGCAGATTTTTACTGGATAGGAATTAAAGGTCACGATTCGGACCATGACAATCGAGCCGAGCTAAAAGCTTCCGTATCTATGTGAAGAAGGAGGTTATTAAATCTATAGGACAAAATTCCATTCCTTCCAAAATTCCATGGTTCTAATTTTGAATTTCTTTTCATTTTTTCATGCAGACAAATCGCAAATTTAAAAAATTTTATTATTTTTATTTTATTTATAATTATATATATAACGAATATGTGAATTTCAACATAATTTAGTCGAGGTTTAAAAGTAGCTGGAAAGTATCTACGAAAAATGATAGGTAGCCACTTTGGCTGATTTTAAAACTAAGTGGAATGCTTTGAATATCCATGTAATAAACATCTTATTTCTTTTATGTCTTATAGAAATTCTAGTTTTCTATTCTTAATAATACCACATATATTTCATGTATATAAGAAAATGTGATTGGAACGGCATTATCGCAAATAATGATGAAATGAATTTTTAAAGAGAGCTGTGCGATTTGCTTTGAGCTCTACATGGCTTTTAATAATGTTGTGTGATCTTGGATTATTGGGGTTTTTGTAACGTGTTTAAGTACGAGTAGGCATTATCCCGCGTATGGGGGGGGGGATTTTAAGACATTTATATTTCGCGAAATGAATTCTCATTGTTGCATAAAAGATAATTCTAATACACTCTGTGAAAAAACAAATCTCGGAACCATATATTATCTCATTATATCAACTCACATTACTGCAAAATTGTTTTACGTAATATAATTTTTAATAATCATTATTTTCATTTAACTAAGAACTAAGAACAATATTTCTTGTTAGTCTGTCTTTCGTCGAAATAAATAAATTCAATGGTTTTCGAACACGTGAGCGTGCAACATACAGCTGCCCATGGGAGAAACACGGATTCTGAGGTTAGATTTTTTTGGTGGTCGTTTACTGAAAATGATAATTGAAAAAATACAATACAATTAAAATAAAATCGGGATATAATATGAAAAGACTTTAAAAAAATTCACAATAAAATACAAATACAAACGATCGTTTAAGGTACACGAACACCTTCGAAGGAATTTTTTGAAATTTTTTATCTTTGTACACATTTTTGGATTGAATGTATCTAAAAACTAATGATTTCACATAAAAAAATTTCATTATTATTTTTTTAAAATTTTTATAAGCTAAAATAAGGGTAAAAATGGCCAAAAATTGATACTGTTACAAAACCTGAAATCAAATCAATATTTTTAAATTTCTAAGTTTGTATTTGCTTGTACTACATTTTACAGTGAATAGACCTCTGGTAAATTTACATCTTTATTATTTTGTGCTAGTTTAAATGCTGTCGACACAAAATTCTTCCAAAATTTGCATGTAATTCCAAGTTTAACAATTGAAATAAAAAATATTTATGTAGCTATAATCATTTCAGAGGTCTATTCCCTGTAAAAATTTATGAAAAACATAAATACAAAGTTTTGTAGCCTTTAGATCAAAATTACTTGTGTTATGGTGTTTCACATGAAAACAAAAAGCATAAAAATTCATTCTGAGAAAAAGCTAAAAACAACTTTTAATTAGATATATTACTTTTAAAAATGTTGTAAATATATTAAAATGCCATTGAATTATCAAGTTCATAGTCTTATTTATTAAAAAATATAGTTTTGTTTTTCCTTAAAGCTGTAAATATTTTCTGAGCTTTGTTTTGAAAAAGTTAAAATTTGCTCGACAAACTTTTTTTTTTACAACTTCCTGCTATTTGATATGATTTTAATATGAAATGACCTGAATTTAAAATATTTAGCCTTTTTGCAAGTGTTTTGATTAAATATATTCAAAACCTTTGAATTTCACATAAAAATATCAACTTTAACTATTCTTTATACAATTTATTCTTTAAAATATGGATAAACATTGCAAAAATGTGATATTGTTGCACAATTTTATAATTCAAAAATAAATAAAACATGAATAGTTTTTTTCCTTTGCAAGTATTTTTATGCTGGGAATATCCTTATGTAGGTAATATACTGTTTTCAAATTTATATCTCAATTATTTATACATTTTTGTATGCTTAAAGTTTGTCGAAACAAACTTTTTTTTTTTACAAATATTCTTAGTTTAAAAACTAAAATAAAAATAATTTATGAATTTAGGTTAATTTCCATGTTCTATTCCTTTCATACATTTAAAGAAAACTTTTACATGAAGTTTCAAAGCATTTAGAACAGAAATATTTTTATTGTGATGTTTTGAATGAATACAAAATGCATAAAAATTCAAATAAGAAATAATTAAAACCAACTTTTAAATATAAATAAAAACAAATATACATACATAAAAATGTTATTGAGCTTTAAATTCTCCTTTATTAATATAAACACTTATTTATTTGTTTTGTTTTCTTTAAATAACTTCCAACTTAAAGTACCATTTATCAATTTTTCTTCGACAATATTCAAATCACTCAAATTCTTTGTTTTTCAAATAAAATGTCCTTGATTTTCAACTTGCAACTATTATAATACCGTTTATAAAATTTTAATGTTATCATTATATCAAATAATTGCAGAGTTTACTTCATTTTCCCACTTGTCAAAAAATCCTGAAAATTCATCATCTTTCTTTAAAATTATATTGTCTATATTATATTATCTTGTAGATCACATTTCATTTTAGAATTCTTAATCAAATACAACACATGTTGACAAACTTTAAGCATAGAAAAGTTCAATGTTTTGATTCACAACTTTTCATTCAATATATTTTATTCCAATTCAAACTTAGAAAATGTGTTTTTTCTTCTTCATAAAAAATGTTTTATTATTTTATGATGAAAGAAATCACAAAACAAATGGAAAAAGTTAATGATTTTTAAATTCTCCTTTATTAATATAAACACTTATTTATTTGTTTTGTTTTCTTTAAATAACTTCCAACTTAAAAGTACCATTTATCAATGTTTCTTCGACAATATTTAAATCACTCAAATTTATAACTCAATTTCTTTGTTTTTCAAATAACAAAAGTTTTTAAAATAAAATGTCCTTGATTTTCAACTTGCAACTATTATAATACCTTTTATAAAATTTTAATGTTATCATTATATCAAATAATTGCAGAGTTTACTTCATTTTCACACTTTTCAAAAATCCTTTAAATTCATCATCTTTCTTTAAAATTATATTGTCTATATTATATTATCTTGTTAGATCACATTTCATTTTAGAATTCAAATACAACACATGTTGACAAACTTTAAGCATAGAAAAGTTCAATGTTTTTAATTCACAACTTTTCATTCAATATATTTTATTCAATTCAAATTTAGAAAATAAAAAAAATATTGATAATCAAATCAGGTAATACTTACATACATTTGATTTATTTCTCATAGAAATATTAATTTTCATACAATATAATTTTCACAAAATTTAAAGTAGTACATAAAACAATAATATTCAGAACATGAGAATTTTACGGTTATGTAGTACAGGCATCGAGACACGGCGCCATCCTTTTATTGGGGTATATCTTTCGTCTGTGGTGGAAAAAAACTTTTACTCAACGATGAAATTAGTGCAAATAAAATTCTGCAATTAATTATCGAAATAGCAATAAAATAGTCATTATATTGTTCGAAAAATGAAGCTACGAATTCCTCTAATTGCAGTATTACAACCCTAAAGAAATTGGCGGAAAATTGGCGAAAATTCAGGGTTGCAAAATTGGCGCCTTCCTCAATGGTAGATTTTAAACGATTTCATTGTTGCCACTACATTGGTTTGCCAAAGAAATTTTAAAAAATATTTAGGGGTGGGCCACCCTTATCACTTAGGGGTTTAAAAAATAGATTACGACCGATTCGCAGACCTACCAAATATGCACAAAAATTTTCATAAGAATCGGTCGAGCCGTTTCGGAGGAGTTTGGCAACAACACTGTGACACGAGAATTTTATATATTAGATATATATATTTATAAAGCATGACAAAAATATAAAATTACAGATTAATGATGTGCGAAAGGACCTCAAATAGAGGCAAAGATAAAGTCTTTCTCGTTTTTGCTATAATACAAAATGGATAAAAATCTTAAATGCCGATGCAAGGATTAAATTTCAATTTCAGAAATGATACCTATTTTCTGAAAAGTCGGAAAACGTGTCCGAAATCTTTAAGCAAAGGCCATAACATAGATCATAAAATGTTATCTTAAAAAATATTAAAAAACTTGAGATTTTGTCCACAAATTGATTCAACAATCTCACCCACAATGCAACATATGCATTATATCTCACACTCGTATGAGAACAAATAATTTAGAAACAGTTACAAACACAAAGAATAGTTTAAATTACAATCATGCATTGCTCTATTTTACATATTTAATTATTTGCTCTTAAATCTTTTTGGCAATGAATTAAAACGCAATATTTGTTTTTTGAAATTATGAAGAATGGATTGAATAGTTGCAATCACGTCTTACTATGAGATCATACATTGATGGATATCGTAATAATTATAACACGGTAAACATTTGCATCAATCAAATAAATTACTACCCAGCTTGCAATATCTGCACTAATTGCGAGACATGTAATTCTGAACTTGCAAATTCGTAATTGTTCGAACATTGAGATTTAATAACAACACTTTAAACAGGGCCGATCATAAAGATTGAAGTTCAGATTTAATAATGGATTATTTATGGTGCACTCCGATTTGATATATTATCGGGTCCTAATTGAAATTGAGAATCATTGCTGTGATTAATGATACGCGCATTGCGCCACATTTTAAGGCTATCGATCATTGGCAGTTTAATTGAGTCAAATTTACTATCTTTATAAAATAGGATTGCTGTGGATCATATATTACCATATTGTTGATAATATGCGAAATTCGGTATCGTTGACTTCGTAGACAGTGTATCGAATTTTCCGTATATAACAGTATATATTACTTCGAAACGCAACTAGTGACGTACATAAAGGTAGGTTTGCTTTATCTCTCTACGGTCAATTTGTGCACATTTCAAGCTAATTAGACCGGGACCTTCAGTTTAACGTGGATTCCGAACCACTCACAAACATCCATGCCCCTGCCGGGATTTGAATTTGAAGCCTATGAGACCAAAGGCCAGAGCGCTAGTCAATTGGCCATCAGGCTGCTGAAGGTAGAAGGTCTCATGTTCTATTGAAGCGGTGAAGTGCGTTGCAGTCACCTTATAAGTAAAGAAATATACGACAATTTCGACAATCTTTGTACGCATAATGCATCGAAAGATCGCTTGATGGAAGTCTTGCTGGTTTTGATGTGAAAACTTTTGGTAGCTGGTTAACGATTATAGCGCTACGTTTTCATGTCAACATTTAAAAGTTAATGATTTCAAAATTATACAAAATTTAGAAAATCTAAGTGTGTCATTGTGTTAAAGAGTGTTAAAAGTATACTGAGAGAGGAGAGGGAGGACATGCACTTTGTGGCGAAAACTGAAGCTGGAGGTGGGAAACAACGCTGCAAGCTCTGTACCCGATGTTATATCTCCAAATCCAGCAGTGTTACGGAAAGGAGAGAGGTGTTATATAAAAAAATATGAGATTCCTACTACATGAAAATAAGGTACTTGATATAAAAATTTCATGAGGTCCTACATATAAAAAATAGTTATGAAGTTCTTGATTATGTTATATCAAGAACTTGTTTTGAGGTTCCTTCATATAAAAACGACTTCATATATATCCTTCATATAGCACCTTAAAATTCATTATTCCTATTATATTGACTCACGTTTAACATCAACAGATGAATATGAGGAGTTTTCCGAGTTTTCTCCCATTCGACAGCAAATTCTGAACAATTACCGCAGCAACACCTAGTATTCCATGAACCTAAGTATTTTACCTAAGTCCTAGTTACCACTTACCCAATATACAAAAATTAATTTTATTATCCCTTTTTTTTTTTAATTAATGCTTCATATCTACGTTATTCTATAAATATCACAGGTGGTATTTCCCTTTTTGTAATATTTTTTTCAAAGCTATTTCGAAAGAGACGTTAACTTTTGTTATATTTAAAACAACAGAAATGCAAGATTATGTTAACTAAGGTTGACAAACGGAAGCTAAAATTCTGTAAAATTAAGTTATTCTGCTTATATCATTCTTTTCATCTTTCTGCCGACATGCCTGTTATGATTTTTAATCTCTTTATCAAAGATTTAATCTCATGAATTCAGGGTATTTCTTAGGAAAAAGACTTGTACGAGAATGTTGCTTGCAGCAGCTTTTTCAGTTAAGAAGAATGATAAACGTTCTGATGTCATTTCAAATTCGTTCGCACTGATTTTACCAAAGCGATAAGTGATTAATGAAATATGTCTTTCTAAACTTCAGTAACATTTTAAACAGAAAAATGAAAACTCTGTTTTATATTTAATGAATTGTTGTTCATTACTGGTGCTTGTGTTTCCTTTATGAACACCATGAATAGCCTACCGACTAGTGATAAATGAAAAATATTACCCTATGTATGAATTTTATGGGTAACTTGCTCCACATTTATGTGTCCTATAGGGTAAACCCAGATGAAATTCACCAGGCATGCGAGACGTTTATATATGCTGTCGCAATCATCATCGGGTATTTTCATTCCTAACAACAATAACCACAATGGTACCAATGAATTTGAGTTTTATATCTCTTGTATGCTATCAGCTCGTATTACAATTGTGCCGTAAGTCAGTCATAACGTGCGCTGTTGGTGAGCTTAGGACTGAGATGCAATCCGCTGGCAATTTTGCTGTAGACACAGGTTTAAAAACTGAGGAAACTCTGTGGTGTTTGGGATTTTTAGCATCTTTCTTCGTTAGTCGGACTACCTAGTGAGAGTTTTTCGGGTTTACTCCCATATGATACGCAAATTCGGGGTATTTCTCCATAAAAGTTCTCCCAGAAGGCACTACCCTCCTTCTTCAGGGCCATTTAGTCAAGTCAGACATCTAACTACGGATGCTCCACCCTACAGAAATTGCTACAGAATTTGCCCCTCCTTTTCTCTTCTTCCACGATTACATACGGGTTCATGGACTTGATGTTGTTGTCGACCAAGTAAGATAAGAAGAAACTCATCTATGTTAAATTTATGAAATCTTTATTTACGTCAAATGTCAAAGCCCTTTTTATTCCATATATAAGAAGTTACTGGTAAAGCAACTAAAATAAAATACTGCGAGTTAAATGGAAAACAGAACAGTCGTGCGCTCAGACAACAGTGAACAAGGCTGAAATTTCGAGTTCATTAGCACTCTGCATTTCAATTATTACTTTCAAAAGCAAGTAGATTCGATAGCGAGTGTGATAGCGTGTTTGAACGCCTGACATTGAAAATCAGACTGTAGAAGTGGTAACTTTTCGGATTATTTTTACCCATACAAAATAGGAGGAATGTATTCCTCAAAGGTCTTACGAAAAGATTTCTCAAGCCCGTCAAGGACTATCACTATTAACTCTTCTAAGTCAATCATGGACTGCTATTATTATATCTCTGAAAGCAGAAGCCAACCAACTTAAAATGAACTTATACGAGTAAGTCAATCAATTATTAATCAAAGATAAGTACTTGAATTTATAGGAAAAAATCCAAAAACTAAACAAGCAACTAAATATTTAATAATATTTATTGTAAATTTTTCTTCAAAAATTTATTTCCTAACGAAAACATTTTTAGGTACGAGACATTAATATTAAAATATTTTTCCAGTTTTTTTTTTTTTTTCTTTGTCTAGAAACAAGAGAAGAGCAAATAAATGTCAGCTTTATGCAAAGTCGATGCTTAAATAAGGAATATATATATTATTAATGCAGATTTACATTAAGTAAAGTTAATATATAAATTTTTTCTAATCATAAAGTAAAATAATATTACAAAAAATTCTATACATGTTAAGCTGCATAAGTAAATTAATTATAATGTTATAAAAACAATATCCAAAATAAATTTAATACTTTATGAGCAAATGTGAGATTAGTTATGTTTTATTAGTTGTGTTTTTAGTAAGCAAAAAAATATGCTAATTTATTCACATTTTTTTAGTTAAGTACTTGTTGGAAATTAAATCACTTTTTTTGTTTCTAAAATAGCTCGAAAAGAAAAACTTGCTATTAATATTAAAATAAATGTATAAAAGAACGTTAATAAATGTAGCTCAGAAAAGAATTTCATAGAATTATTGCAATACTTTATTTAGTGGTATATAAGCAATTTGATAGTGAATATTTTGTAAAGGCCAAACCGAATGATACATTATAATCCAATAAGTCGAAGAATCTCTAGATTACTACTGTGTCCAAAAATTAAGACCAATTTTTAATTTAAAATTCCCGGGGCTTATGAAATTTCAATTTTTTTCTGTTGCTGGCAGGGTCTTTGACATCTGTGTAAAATTTGAAGTCAAAATATTCATTAGTGTTTGAGTTACGCTTGCCTTTGCGAAACGACAAAACTGATTCCAGCGATTTTTTAAATGTCTGAATTAATTGAGAAAAGAACTTGCATTCAATTTTGTTTGCGGAGACATATAGATTGTTGCAGAAGACATTCGGTGAGCATTCCTATATCGGACAGAAATGTTTTCAAGTGGTATAAACAGTTCAAAGAAGGCAGAGAAGGCGTTGAAGACGGAGAGCCCTCTGGTCGACCATCCACCCTCAACTGACGAAGCTCACATACAAACAATTAAAGATTTGGTTCTTGCAAGCCGTCGATTTACAATCAGAGACCTTGCTGATGATGTTTGAATTTCAAAAGGATCGGTTAATTCTATTTTGGGCCTCAAACGCGTCAAATCTCGATTGGTACCGAAAACACTGAATGCTGACTTCTTCGCCAAAAATGAAACTCATATCGTTCCACAACCATCGCATTCTGGCTTTTTCTAAACTCAAAAGACCACTCCGGATATAAAAATATGGGGGTGATCACGTTGAATCTCGTCAAATTCAGACGACTGAAGATATTCAACGTGAATTGGCGCGCGCTTTGAAGGCCATCCCTGCCGAGGACTTATTAGCATGCATTGAGGATTGGAAAAAAAGTTGGCATAAGTGCATTGTGTCCGGAAGGGATTACTTTGAAGGCGATGAAATAAATTTCTTTCTGTTTGGGCACAGTAGTATATCAGCAATTTGACAACGAATATTTTGTAAAGGCCAGACCGAAAGGTACACGATAATCCAACAGTTCGAAAAATCTAACCATTGTATTTAAGTAAGAGATAAAGAGAGTGCATGTTTCCACCCTTGGTTCACCTCTGATCAAAACTCTCCAAATGTCTATCAAATTTATTGAAGTTTGATAGACATTTAAAGAGTAATGGGGACCAAATTTAACAAGAATTTTTTACAAATTCCATTAGAACCAGGTATCAACGTTAACCCATTAACGCTATGGCCATTATTAGCGTTATTATAATAAAAATATTGTACTTGTTTTCTAGGTATCTGATGTGGGTTCTAACGTTTCATAAAATAACGCATCATGTCATTAGTGAAACTTAAAGCTATAATATTTACATTATTTGATTACATCTCGAAGTATGCTGCTTACTCTAACGGTGATTTCACAGTTTCCTGAAGAAAATCACCTTGATTGCTTATAAATATATCGCAATATCCAAAAGAATCATTGTAATGCTATTAGTTCATTACTATCTTTCTCTCATTGGAGAATTTCATTTGGTGTAGGAGGCTAAAATGTGTCAATTGTGAATATGATTGTATTTTGTTTTTCAAATTAATGGTTTTAAATTAGTAATTGCTTAAATAAAATTCAAATAACCCGAGCATCTCTGACAAAAGCTGTTCTCTGTTTGCCTCTAGAAGCCTATAGAAAGACAAGATCGCTTCCTCAGACCTTTGTCCACTCCACCAGATACCAATACGTCAGATGTTCGATACATACCTACTATATGATTTCCTTTACCCTGGTATATATATATATATATATATATATATATATATATATTAATGTATATATATATATATATATATATATATATATATATATATATATATATATTATTGCATTCCTTTCCCCTTATATATATATATATACATTATTTTCCTTCATGACAACTATATGTTTTCACATATAGTTGTATATCAATTACATTTACATTACAGTTTTGTATCAGCAATTACATTTAATAAATTATTTTCTTCATAGATTCTATTATCCCCTCTACTAAATACTATGATGTTCGACGCATGGCCTATTATTTTGTCCATCATTATTACCTCAGTTCTATTAGTTATTTGTTTGGCTTTGATAAAGATTGCCATTTTGGAAAGCATTTTATGCAACAAAATTGTCTTCGATTTTCACAATGTTCTAGAGGAAACGTTCACCTTTTTCTCCTGTTATATTAACCCTTCCTGAAGAAATCAAAGTATACGACTCATAGATATAAACATAATTTTACTTCTCCACCATCTAAGAAGAATGTCGAGCTTTAATAGAGATTCTCATTTCGGGAAAATTTTGTTCAAAAAATTGATCTCAATTTTTCGCAATGTACAGGATGCAAAGTAACTTCTCCGTTTGATTCCATTATTCATTCAATCAGATTCCACTAAATATATGCGACACATAAGTGCTATATTATTTTTTATTTCCTATTATCATCTCAATCATCAAAGCACAAGAAAGGAATCGCCAACATAAAGAACAGTTTCCCTTTTTCTACTTTGCTGTTTCATGCACTGTCTATTTTCCTCATCTGAAGTTTTTCCAGGATAGTAGCCTACGGCTGCCGCCATGCTATATCATCAGCATCACCAATGCTCAAGAAAAAGAAATCGACATCACAAAGAACAATTTTCTTTTCTACAATCATGTCAATAAATTAAGGATAATTCAGAATCACACAGAAATTGAACTCTAAAATAAAAATTTCATCTGTAGAATTATCACACACATCTTGAAGAAGAATATGCAAATTACAGGAAACCACCAGAAGGCGCGGATAGTAAGTCACAATGACGAGAGCGTAAGAGAGGGGTATATAAGGAATGGTGGCCAAGAAGTAAAATTGTTCACAAGCGCTTTAAAAGCCTTTCAGTGCAATAACCGCATAGTTATGGCACAAAGGAAGCATTTGGATGATTTTTACGTGGTAGAATTATCGATCGACTGGAATGTGGACGTACCCAGCTGGAAGTATCCGAGGAACTTGGAATCGCCCAGAGTGTCATCTCCAGGCTTTGGCAACGATTCCAAGATGATGGTAATGTGAGTAGATGTTACAGCACAGGTCGCCCCCGAGTTACAACGCCGAATGAGGACCGGTATTTAGCAGTTACTGCCAAAAGAAACAGACGGAGCACAGCATCAGACCTGTCTCGTCAGCTCTCTTCAGCTACTGGTACGACAGTTTCAAGGCAGACCGTGTACAGACGCTTAGGGCACATTGGTCTATATGCTCGTAGGCCTGTCAGATGTGTTCCACTTACCGCAACTCACTGTCGCCTGCGATTAACCTGGAGTAGAGAGCATGCATTGTGGACACCGCCACAGTGGACTGGTGTGATGTTTTCCGACGAGTCCAGGTTTAGTTTGCAGTCTGATTCTCGCCGGACTTTCCTCGTCGGACTTTTCGTACCCGTTACCACCAAGAGAACACCACTGAACGACACCGTTACAGTAGTGCAAGATGGCTCGTTTGGGGAGGAATTATTCTTGGTTCCAGAACTGACCTGCATGTTCAGAGTGTAACGATGACAGGCCACATCTATCGGGCTGTCATTCTGGAACAACATGTACGTTTGTTTCGGGGCGCCATGGGTGCTGAATTTCTGTTTATGGATGGCAACGCCCGTCCAACATTGTGCAAACATTGTAGACGAATGCCTTCAATTGGAGGATATCACCCGTATGGATTGGCCAGCATACTCACCGGACTTGAATCCAATAGAGCATGTGTGGGATACGCTTGGCCGACGAATTACAGCCCGTCAACCCCTCCCACTTGTCAACCTGAACTTCGGAGGGCATTGCTTGATGAGTGGTGTAATATTTCCCAAGATCAGATTGATAATTTGATACTCAGCATGCCTAGGCGTTGTAAGACCTGTATTGCATTGTCCGGGAGACATACTCCGTATTAACCATCATACTAACCATGTTATACTTTTCTTGTAAATAGGTTCTTTTTTTTAAATTTGCTCCAGGGAGTAAAAATCGCAATATTTATTAATTATGTCAAACATATAGCATCTTTTTTTGCTCTTTACCTTTTGTTTAATAAATAGACTTTACAAATAAGTCAAATTTGTTTTGCTTCTGCCTCTTTCTTTGTCCGAACTTCATTATCCTTAATTTATGGACATGAGTGTACTTCGCTGCTTTCTCATGCACTGTATATATATTTCCTCATCTGATGTTTTTCCCTGATAGAGGCTTGCGGCTATCTTGTAGTCAAGTAGCTTCGTTAAATACAAATTTGTTTGTTGTATCATCTCAATCAGCAATCCTATTATTATCTCAGTTGTTGGTAGCTGAATCTTCCTTTTCAATATTTTAATTATATTCGTATTTATTCCTAATCTCCTTTTCACTAAAAATTTTTAGATTAACATTACAAAAAAGAAAAATAATAAAGAATAACAATTCAATGGGCATAGGCCAAAGGCACTGCTTTCAATAAACAAGGACAGTAAGCTTGTGGCTGCTCCGCAGCCAAGAGCTTCGTTCATCCTTCAATTGATATATATCATCTCTATCCTAGTATAATGTTGGACTTTTTTTTTAATATTAATCCAATTCTTAGAATCGTTTTTGTACAACAGATTGGCTTACATTATCAACTTGGGTATGTATCGACGACATATAGATAGATGTATACGACGACATTATCAACTTGGACACTGTAAGATGCTTTTGAAGATGATATAAATTCTTCGACTGATGGCATAATGTTGGATGTCACACTGATAGATGATATAGATGCACATGCACAATAATGGAAGATATAATTACAGATATTATTGATTCACATATAAATGCACAATCTTGGAAGATGCGGATATGGATGCAAAATGTTAGAAGATGCACTTACGGACAATATCGATGCAGAATATTTTATGATACACTTACAATGATATATTTACAAATTCTGTTTGACAAAACCTTACATAGTCTAGCACTGCAATCTGATCCTACAATTTACGAAGACAATTTCCTGGAAAGTTTTTGTATTAATGGCAATATGCGACAAGGTCAAAGCCGTAAAATCGATGTTATCGACACTCAAAGATTACCGGAAAACGTGACTGTCAGTCTTTTTTACAAACAGCCCCACAAAATGGGACTGAAACGGGTAATTAATTCTCATTTAGGCTGGTTGTGGTTGGTGTCGACTTCCAAACTGAAGTGCAATATACTAATCTGAGGAACAAAAGTCTACCATTCTCCATTAAAAAAATAAGGGGAACAAATACCTATAAACCATTTCTAAGTGTGAGGACCCTAGAGACCAGTCAATCCACCGAAGAGTTGTATGTGGCCTAGTCAAATCGCCCTCAAAGGTTCTTCATAGATTGCCAGCTTTACGCATCCGCAATGAAAAACAGTTAAGCTTGTAGAGATAATATCATTTTAATATTAAATGTGTTTTATGAAATCAGGAGTTTTATTGAATAGAGGTTTAAACCCGCGACTAGACACTATTTTAACAGACACACACTATGGTTGGATAATAATTCCTTTATGATCCAAGTAATTCAGTTCATTTTTACATTCATTAAGTAACTGTTATCTACATGACTGTTAACATAGCTACTGACATTTTAGCTTTAGCTTTACGTAAAGAGAGTTCCCTTTACATTCCTCCAGAGAAAACAGACAGACGAGCAAAAAAGAAAATAGGTGTTGGCTTGGTACCAAGTTTATAAAATATAGAAAAAAAGTTTAGGAAAGCAGACGATGAGAATAGATTTTCCATGAAAGATACTTTAGGAAACGTTCTTAAAGAAAATGATCACAATAAGGTGCTTAATAATAAATACAGTTATGCAAATAGAGAAATAATTCATGAAAACTATCATAGTTACAGCCAGTTGGGCTTAACAAACATTATGATGCAAAAATTTCCATAGGAGAATTTTGGGTGTGGTTGTCTATGGAAATTGTATTCAAAATATCACAATATATATAGTATTTTTATAAATAATAGAGGGTTATTTAAACTTTGCATCAATCATAAAATAAACCTCCTGGTAAATATTTTACATAACTTTTAGTCATTTTCCAAGTCTCAAAAAGAATAAAAAGCTACTTTTACTATGACTTAAATATTTATTATAAAGAAAATAAATTTTAAAAATGCATATTTATTTATAATACATTTAGCTTAACTGTTTTTCGGAGGAAAGTACAATGATTTCACAAAATTTATATAATTTATAAGACATTAAACTAATATTAAAAGATACTGGCGGTCAAATTTCAAGTATGTGCGTTTTTGATCCTATATCAATTTTATTAATAGTTATAAAAACATAGGTAAAGGCTTATAATGTTACATGCAACTTACATTATTTTATATAGTATAGTTTTTCTATTTCACTATTTTTCTTTCCATTTTTAATCATTAAAATTTTAGACGTCGATGATAAAAATTTTGTAATTAATTTATTAACTTGTGTGAACAGGATGCTGTCCTGACGACTGAGTTCCGTGGCGTCTTCAAAAAGCGGAAGCTATAAATTTATAACACGCAATATATATAAATTAAGTCAGTTCTACTTTTCACTCCTATTGCCAGAAAAGTCCTTTACAAATAAAGTTGACATTTTTCCTCTTACATCTGAGTTGCCATCTATTGGTAGATGTATGCAAGCTTAAATCTTAAAAAAACTAAAATTAATGAATTAATATTTGAAAAAAACTGTATCAACATCAAGTGATCATCCTACAAGTTACATGCTATTTTGAACGCATTGTCTGAATAGATGATACTCACTATGAACAATTGAAAATTTGAACAACATATATAAATATAGGGAGAGTGCGAACTAATAGTAGGAGTGAATAAAGTATTATTTAAATCAGATTCATCTCCTCGCGCAACATCGGGAAACTTTCATTTCAGAAAAACTTTCCAGAAAAGCTGTTTTTTACATGATGATTTATTCATTGTTTTTAAAACTAGCATGAAAAAGAAATGTGTTTGCTCAAGCCACAAAGGTCATGTCCACGTGCTGTTTTTGAATTAATTGTCTGGCTTTCAAAATATAAACAGATTGTTGTTGTTTCAATATATCCTCTAAAATAGTATTTTTTCCTATGCAGCTAGCAAATGTTTAAATAGCTATACTGCTGCTCTTTGTACATAAGCAAGAGCAGTACCGACGTTACTTGGTACTACACGGGTGTGCGCGTATATATAAGCTAGAAGATAAGCTACGGATACCGAGTAACATTAACTCCATCAACGTTTTACGATCATGCATAAACAGACCGGTTTAAAGTGGATTCCAG
>BPLR01011820.1:0-123336 GCA_021605095.1 Caerostris extrusa | reverse complement strand
GGAAAAATGTTTTTTAATACGCTTTATTAGTCAAAAATCTGCATGCTTGCGCGCCAGCTGTGCCGTATGTAACTGACTTTTTCCCCGGAGATCTTTTGTTTCTCTTCATATACAATCTATTTAAGCCAAAGAAACATTTACAGGCATCTTTCAGAAAGAAAAATAGTTGGATTCTTTTTAATATTCCTTTTTATATTAGTTTCACCTGAATGTTTGTTTGTTTGTTTGGTTTGTAACTGACCCTTGGGCCTGATTTTGCCCCTACTTTAAACGATCAGATTTAATTTAAAGTTGTAGACTTAGGAAGGACCAACGACACTAAAATAGTTTGATAAGTTTATTATCTCATTAAGATCGCCAGGATTAAAGATTTTATTTTAACTTACGAAGAGCAATTTAACCCATGTAGAATGAAAGTATTCAGTAAAGGCATTCAAACCTACGTGGACAATGGATGACGCGCCTGACTACGAATCAGGGAGATTGCCTGTTCGAATCCTGGCTGGCTCGACATATTCGCATTTAGCCTTTTGTTTTACTTTACAATTACACCTCATTTAAATATTATAGTTTAAAAACACTAAAAAAAACATGCTTTTTAGAGTTAATCAAACTAAAAATAAAAAATAATTGTTAACATAAGAATAAAATGACTGACGAGAAAAGGAATGTCACTGTTCTAAAAGCGTGGGGTGCTTTGTATGACATTTTAAAACTAACTCTGCATTTCGAATGAAACTAGTGAAAAAATTATAACTATTGATATCGAGCACCCCGCGCTTTTAGAACAGTGACATTCCTTTTCTCGTCAGTCATTTTATTCTTATGTTAACAATTATTTTTTACTTTTAGTTTGATTAACTTTAAAAGCGTGTTTTTAGTTTTTTTTTAAACTATTTAATTAAAAGTTTAAAAAAACTAAAAACATTTTTACGATTTTTTACTTTTTAGTTTGATTAACTCTAAAAGCGTGTTTTTTAGTTTTTAAACTATAAATTTTTTGGATTACGGTTTCGCAAAACGATTACTGGCATTCTAAATATCTCCAGGATTATATTTACTGTAAGTGCGTTTCATTGGTTGTTACAACTTGGCCAGAAGGAGAAAAGCATTTATTTGGTTATTTAAGGATTGAATATTCCGTTTAAAATGCCTACAAGCATAGCATAGAAGATAAATTGTTTTTTAAAATATTATTTAATATAATTCACAAATTGGGTGTTCCAGCGCGATGGTGCACCACCACATGGTATTGATGAAGTGATTGGATTATTGTTTACGATTCATTGGCTTAAATTTTCTTTATTATTTTTTCGCCAATTACACATGACTTTCATACATCTTGGATTTAAAGTATTTCTTCTTGTAGGGATATCTGAGTTAAGTAGTGGATATTTCTTGTCATCGCACTTTTATCAAAACTGAAAGTACAACCATTTCAATTCAAACCTGGACATTAGTAATGCAACAACTATGATGAGTATTTGCCACATTGTGGCAGCAGAATCCCTTTAAATTTCATTTACTTTCATTTATAGACCACTTGTTACTGTACACTTTTTTTCTTCTTCTAACAAATGTATTTCATATTGTTCTTTTTTTCTTCGTAACTACATAACGAAATACCCGGTAATTAGGGTGTCATTCTTTAGACTATACGATTGTATCACACTTTCTTTAAGAAACACACTGACATTTAAACAAATTGTAAATAAATATCCATTCATATTTATATGAAAAATTGTTTCAAAACTCCATATCGTAATATGAAAAGCAGCAGTTTACTTTGATTAGAAATTAAAAACAAGACGAATAAAAAAAAAAAAACTAGACATTAAATTTTGATAAAAAAAATTAAAAGTTACATTCATGAAAAAAAAAACTGAATAGTATAAATTAAACAAACAAAAAAAAACTAAATTATGCAACTACAAGAAATCAAATTGTATACTTATGCTTCTGATCTTCTGCTAACTTATTTAAAAGTATAAGAATTTAATTCAGTTCAACAAAAAATTCCAAACATAATAAAATCATGTTATTTTTAATTATATAAGAGAAAAGAAATTCCGTTGGGCTATGTAAAAAAAATATCAGAATGAAATATATTTTTGCATAGGATTAATGAAATAATATATAACCAAGTTAAAATAAACTATGTTTGAAACACTTTTGATTAATATTTATGCGAAATTTTATTTAATTCCTTTGAATATAAATTTCAAAAATTAAATTTTGAATCCTCATAATAAGATTAAATAAAAACAAATAAAAAATATTTGAATACTTTTATATTTGTAATTTATATTTTAACTTAAAAAACTAGCTTTATTTATTTTTGTGTCAATTCCTATTAAGTTACACAGAAGCAACTATAATTATTGCACTACTATTTTTTAAATGCATATACTTTCTGTAAGGTGTTACCTTATATGCATGTGTATATATTATATTATTTTGTTTTATTTACTTTAGTTTCGTATGTGCGACCTTTTTATGTCGCGTAGTAAGGATTTTTTTTTTTTTAATATTTAGTAACTTTATTATTGCCGCTTTATACAATAAGGCAATTCTGCAATTCTTATTTCTTTTCTAAAAATGAATTATAGTGGATCTTTAAAAACAAGTTTTTTAATAAGTTTTCTAAAAATCTTAACGTTTTAAGAAAGATTGGTATTTCTTTCAATTTTTTGTCCATATTATCGCCAATTGGCGATAATGTATACAACCAATAAAAAAAATCACAAATTGGCGATAATGAAGGAACTTTTAGGTTTTACTGCTGCCAAGTAACACTTCCACCAAGTTATCCGTCAGTTCGTGTGCGATTCTAAAACACAATGTCAAAATTGCTATTGTATCTGAATGCCCTCAATGGATTTGAACTTGAAACCTCATTCATTTAAATTGTATACATTAACACTGTGCAAAGTGCCGGTTAATTTCGTTTAATTGATTTTTAAATTTTGCAAAATGATTCTAAATCTTTTCATTTACGATGTTTGTTTAATCACTAATTACCTCTCGAGCTTATCATGTTTAATTACCTAACATCTCTGTGTGGGATTGTTGCTAAAGTTTAACAACGGGATGTGTGCATTTAATTACGGAAGGCTTTTAAGGAAAATTAATACATTTTTAATTCAAATTATTTTCCCAAGCAAGATGCGTGAAAAGGAAACCGGTGTGGATTAAAATTTAATTTCACCAATTTATCCCATCCACAATTTATTTGATATTTATAACTAATTAAAGCGAATTGTTCCGTGTTTAAATTACTTGCAGATGCATGCAAAATATAAAATATAAAAGATAATCTTTACATAATAAGTTTATGTCTTTAATTTTAGTTTTATGTTTATAATCTTTAACGTTAAGAAATGAAATAATAAAAATATTTTCTGATACAAATATTGTTACAAAAATTGAATTAATAACAAGCAAGATAATTAGCTAATTCCGTTGAATAATTCACGTCAAATGTATGTCCAGGGCTAATTAGCTCAAAGTATGCACAAAATGACCGTAGAGAGGCAAACCAAATCTCTCCTGCGTCCAACGCTCTACAGTCATATTAGACCGGGACCTATTTCTAAAGTGATTTCCGAACCACTACAAACATCCATGGCACCACCGAGATTAGAACGTGAAACCTGTGGTACCGAACGACAGAGCGCTTGTCTCGTATAATTTGTTACAAATATAAAATGATGCTATTTTTACGCACATGCTTATTATACTTTGGAGATAACATTTGAAAAAAACAAATTTTGTCATACGTTTTTTTGTCTGTGTTTTGTTATGCATACTAAATACAAAGCAGCAAATTATTTTTAAATGTCTTTTTAACTGCGTGGCTCGTGAAATATTCAAAATTAGAGTACACTTTACTAGAACTTATTGAAATGCTATTTATGAATAATTTAACAGTTTTATTAGTATAAATGTTTCAATGAATATGTTTTTAAAGCAGTTTTCCTTTGATATTCGTTTTTTTTATTCTATACATAGTGTGGTTTATTATTCATTCATACAGTAGTTTTTATTCTATGCATATAATTTTGCCTTTTCACTTGAAATCCATGGAATATTTTCAACATCAGAATTTAATATGTGTGCATTGTATATTAATGTGTGAAATAGTTTGAAGACTTCAAACTACACTCATGTACATAAATTAAGGATAATGAAGTTCAGGCAAAGAAAGAGACAGAAGCAAAACAAATTCGACTTATTTGTAAAGTCTATTTATTAAACAAAAGGTAAAGAGCAAAAAAGATGCTATATGTTTGACATAATTAATAAAAATTGCGATTTTTACTCCTGGAGCAAATTTCAAAAAGTACCTATTTACAAAAAACAGTATAACATGGTTAGTATGATGGTTAATAGGGAGTATGTCTCCCAGACGATGCAATACAGGCCTTACAACGCCTAGGCATGCTGAGTATCAAATTATCAATCTGATCTTGGGGACTATTACCCCCTCATCAAGCAATACCCTCCGAAATTACGGTTGACAGGTGGGAGGGGGTTGACGGGCTGCAATTCGTCGACCAAGCATATCCCACACATGCTCTATTGATTCAAGTCCGGTGAGTATGCTGGCCATTCCATACGGGTGATATCCTCCAATTGAAGGCATTCGTCTACACTGCTTGCACGGTGAGGATGGGCGTTGTCATCCATAAACAGAAATTCAGCACCCATGGCGCCCCGAAACAAACGTACATGTTGTTCCAGAATGACATCCAGATAGATGTGGCCTGTCATCGTTACACTCTGAACATGCAGGTCAGTTCTGGAACCAAGAATAATTCCTCCCCCAATCGAGCCATCCTGCACCACCGTAAAGGTGTCGTTCAATGGTGTTCTCTTGGTGGTAACGGGTACCTGGCGTGAGAATCAGACTGCAAACTAAACCTGAACTCGTCGGAAAACATCCCAAAAAGACCACTTTTTGCGGTGTCCACAATGCATGCTCTCTACTCCAGGTTAATCGCAGGCGACAGTGAGTTGCTGTAAGTGGAACCCATCTGACAGGCCTAAGAGCATATAGACCAATGTGCCCTAAGCGTCTGTACACGGTCTGCCTTGAAACTGTCGTACCGGTAGCTGAAGAGAGCTGACGAGACAGGTCTGATGCTGTGCTCCGTCTGTTTCTTTTGGCAGTAACTGCTAAATACGGGTCCTCATTCGGCGTTGTAACTCGGGGCGACCTGTGCTGTAACATCTACTCACATTACCATCATCTTGGAATCGTTGCCAAAGCCTGGAGATGACACTCTGGGCGATTCCAAGTTCCTCGGATACTTCCAGCTGGGTACGTCCACATTCCAGTCGTCCGATAATTCATTACTTCCTTTGTGCCATAACTATGCGAAGTATATAAGTATGCACTGAAAGACTTTTAAAGCGCTTGGGAACAATTTCACTTCTTTTGCCACCATTCCTTATATACGCCTCTCTTACACTCTCGTCATTGTGACGTACTATCCGCGCCATCTGGTGGTTTTCTGTAATTTGCATATTCTTCTTCAAGATGTGCGTGATAATTCTACAGGTGAAATTTTTATTTTAGAGTTCAATTTCTGTGCGATTCTGAATTATCCTTAATTAATGGACATGAGTGTATTTAATTTAAGTACAGGATAATCTATAATTACACTATATTATAATACATAATTTCATCATAAGAATAATGGTAAAAAGAACAACGCAATTTTGAAAAAGTACATTCCTCAGAAATATTTGCAGTCTGATCATCAATTGGTTATCGCTCTGGCCTATGTTACCACAGCTTCATGTTCGAATTCTGGAATGGCATGGGTGGTTCGAATCCCGTAAAACTGTAAGTCTCCGTCTATTTAACTTGAAGTGTGCACAAAATGGCCGTAGAGCGACAAACCAATCTGAAATATTTACTAACGTTGTTATATTATTATTCTGCTCTGATAGCCGAGTGACTAGCGCCCTGGCGCTGAAATCACCGGTTTTATGTTCGAGTCCCGACGATAACAGGGATGTTTGCAGTACTTTAGAATCTCTTTAAAACACTCTGAATCCACTTTACTGAAACCACTTCGTCTAATATGATAGTTGATATATAAACCGTAAAATATATATAAACCGTAAAATATATGATATATAAACCGCAGGTCTAATATGATGTATGGTAGGTACGTCTAATATGATTATTGGGCGTAGGGCTTACTTCCTACCCCGTAAAAAAGAAGATATAACCTTTTTCGGAATCTGCCAGTAAGTAGACCGGCATGGTCCAATACTGACCGTGACGTGGAGTTCCTGTGGAGTCGTTATTATCTCATTAGTGAATTAAATGAATGTGATTAATTTAAATATATATTAAAATGGTTTAAAAATATGAGGATATATGTGAAAAAATATGAAGTCTAAAAATATGAAAAATTGAAGTTTTATTAAAGAGATTTAGAGCAATAGCAGTAACAAAACCTTAACTCAATTTTCAAATTAGACGCATGAAAAAAAATGTCTGAAGTTAGTATTACTTTAAAAGAAAAAAAGGTAATAAATTCCCTACAAATAGTAAACAAAAATAATTGAAAATAATAAATAAATTACGATGTTATGACAAACGCAAAAGTGATTCCGAATTTTTACCAAACCACTGTAATATATTATACTTTTTAATTTTTATATGTGATCAGTCCGAGCGGTATGCATGCATGTCAAAAAACCCATGTATTTCCAACATTATAGGAACGCAATTTACATATTTTACCATCGGTGTTTAGCTAAAGAACACATAAAAAGGAGAGATTTAAGTCCTGGAGGGTGTATTCGAATTCTATTTCCTGCATTCGAATTTTATGAGTCCATAAATCCTGAGAGACACCGGTTTCTGTCTGGGATTTCTGGCAAACCGACTACCTTTTCCGGGAACGTAAATACCCAAATAAAAGGGAAAACCTGGAAATAAATGAATTGTGCTTTTCCGAAGCTGGTGCTCTCTGCGTTTAGTTGAATATTAAGTAATATTTTCGAAGCAGACTCGGAGGAAGTTTGTTTGGATGCATTTAAATAAGTCGTATAAATCATAATTCTAATAAAACTTTGGAAATAATCTTGTTGTACCATTGTAATTTGTGTAACGTGTGAAAATTGAATCCTGTTTCAGTATGAAAAAAATTACTTTGAGTAATTTTGGCTTTCGTAAAATGGAAGTAAATATTTGAATAATTTAGTGATATATCACAAATACTCCAGAATTATAACAATAGTTGTATAGAATATTCTTGTATGCAAACCTTTATGTAATAAACTAGCAAAACCCGACATACATTATTCTGCAAAAAAATGTTCATTATAGAAAATTACATATCGAGAATATATTATCCATGTTCCTGTATATGTGCATACTAATTTTCATGGATATCGTTTGACCAGTATATAAGATGAAATGCTTCAGCACCATTTGGTGGCAATTATGAAAAAGTCACTTTGAATAATTTTGCTTTCGTAAAATGGAAGTAAATATTTGAATATTTTAATGGTATATCAGAAAGAGTTCAAAATTATAACAATAGTCCTTGACTATTGTTATAATTTTGAACTCTTCTGATAATATATTTGGGTGCAAACCTTTATATAATAAATATTTCTTATTTTGAAGTAAATATAATATTTCCTCCTTCAAGTTACAGAGTGAGACTCAAAGGAACTTAGATGGTAAGTGCTATTTTTTCAAAAATTAATGACAATTTTACGGAATTAAGATTTTAAATTCTATGCGAAAGTTAGTAACCCATATTTTATCACGTTTTGTACCTCTAAATGTAAGGACCATGGGTCTAGAAATGATTTTAACTTAGAATTCCTCGTGCTAACTTTTAATATTTTTTCTGTTCATTGTTTGCCCCATTCTTTTTAAAGTCGTATAACATACTGCTCAACATGTAAAACTACGTCCAGTGTTGAGAACAAATTAAGTGAGTAACGCATAAAAAAAGATGGTTTTCATATATTTAATTGTAGAGATAATGTGTTCTTCCTTATCTAAACAACCCCATGGTGGGTCAAGTCGTTTATTTAATTGAAGATTTTCGAGATGCTTTGTTTTTATGGGTTAGATTGTCAGCGCAACACTGTGCAATCATATTAGATCAGGGCCCACGGTTTAAAGTGGATTCCGAATCACTACAAAAACTTATAAAATTATACCATGCCTAAAACTACACCATATTATGGCACCGTCGGTACTCAAATCCGAAACCTGTGGCACCGAGTGCCATAGCACAAGCCACTCGGTCATTAGGCCCCTCAGGTAATGTCTACTAATAGTAAAATAGTCATGCCCTATTATCTGAGATAAATTGCAGTACATATTAAAGTAGAAGTAGTAGTAGTGGTGATAGTAGTATTAGTAGTGAAGTTTAGAAGAACTTCGCAGTTTTATCTTGAAACTATGACAAAAGCAAAAAGATAAATAAGTTCTAAAATTGTAGAGCGCAATCAATGAATATACATATAAAACTTCTACTAACTAGAATCCTTGAAATAGAAATCCCACAACATCCAACCACTTTTAAAACTAAGCCTATCTAATAACATAGTAAAATTGCATTTCTAAAATTAAATTGAAATCTATGATTATCGTATTCATCTGATTTCGAATTTGAAAAATCGACTCATGCTATCAGTGCTTTTGTACGAAGCCACCTTTAGCAACACAAAAATATTTGAAGCTTTTATGAAGCACAGATAACGAATGACGTGCTTCTAGTCCATTCACATTCTACGTGATTATACTGTTATTGTTGATATGATTTCACATTGAAAATTTCGCCCCAAGTTTTCCAGTTACGATGCTAATATAAAATGGCCTTCGAGATTACCTGATCTAACAAAACTGAATTTCTTCTAGCCGAATTTTTAAGAAGACCAAACATACAGCTTGCCATTGCGAAATATTAATTATCCGTTAAACTTTTATGTAAGCTCATAACAATTGAAATATTGCAGGGCATTCAACAAAATGTTCTAACCCGTATACAGATATATAATACTGTCACTGCCAAGGGTGGGCACTTCGAGCACATATTACTGTCATAATTTAAATGTAATAACATAAGTACATTATAAAATAATATCTCCATTTTCTTTCTTTAATTTAACATCTGATACATATGATAATAATGCACAGTTCATTTTAAAATTTAGGATTAAAAGCATTATTTTTGGAATTTTTCATACGAAAAAGTACTCTTTTTTTAGTTGTTTCAAGTTCTTGCTTTCTTTAATTTATACACAAATATATGTATCCATCCAGATATATTTGCATAATAATGATACATAGTATAAAAATATTGTGCTGAAACATTAGAGCACACAATATTTTACTTTTCTTTTATCTCCAAAATGGTTCCGCTTTCACCAGCAAAACTATTCTCACAAATGTATTTTTATATTATTATGAAATATAACGCACATCGTCTCAAAAATATACCATGCATAAATTCAAATATATATTGTTGGGTAGAAATAATACTTTGCGCGAATATTTGCATTTATATCAAAAATTTTTCGTAATTCAGATAAAGTGTAATGACCAAGTTAAATAAATGTCTGTTATACTTCAGAAGGTTATTATAACTGTAATTTATCAGAAATATATATATTCATAATAACAGTTTCTGAAAATAAAGTAGAATTTTAAAATAGTAGGAAATATAATATTTAAAAAAAAAAAATTATTTTGGAAATTTAAACATTTCATTATAGAATTTTGAATTTTTGAGTTATTTTCTGAAGGTTATGGATACTGATTTCGTTTTATTTATCAAGCTAAAAAAATATAGCTTAAATTAAACAAAATTTGAAGATTTAATCTAACCTATTCAGTGTTTTGAAAGGAAATAATCAATATTAAGATAAGAGATTTCGTCTTTTAATTATCAAATTCACGTGACGAAATTAGATATGAAGAATTTTTTTTTAAATTAGCATATCTATTAAACTTCTGAACAATCCACAGACTGATTATAACGAGATGTCTACCAAGAGCATATATCTTGGGCTTATTTTGTTACCTATAACATGAAGTGAACCGGCCTTGCATTCAAGTACAGTTTACTAGGTGAATGATCTTCGGCGAACTTGCCGGTGCTGGAAAATAACCATGTAACCATAAATAGTGCTGACTTCATAGATTTCCACGAGAATGGGAAATAGAATACCTCATGGAATTGTTCTATGTAAGATAAAAGTTGGAAGAGCACGTAGTGACCAATCGTTTATTGAGTGGCAAAGACGGTTTGCTTCAGAGTGACGATAACGAAACAAGAGCGTCTGATCCGGGCTTTGAAATTAAACAGCCCGAATTTTCTTCTAATTTGTGTATAGTAAATCTTTAATACGGAACTCCCGACAGTTAGCATTATTGGCAATTCGGTATAGTACGCCTGTGCATTCGCCATTGATTCTTTTTTTTTCTATCATTGATTTCAACGAACGCCGCAACCGAATTCGTACCTAAGCGATCTTACAAGCTAGCTGTGAGGTGAAATTTTTCTTTTTAAATAAAATTGTTAATATTTCAGAATTCATATGAAACAATACTTATGATATTTTCAAGTTGCATTATTTTGTTTATATATGATCTATTTTCACACTTTTTTTGCTACAGAAAAATGCTCCACAATTTTTTTTAAATAAAAATAAAAATTTTTTATTTCGAAAACTTTAGAACATTTAAAATATTGTACGGATTATAAAATTAAGGCTAATATTTTGCACCGAATAATTCAGTATATTACAGTCATATCTAAGGTTTACTTTAAGTGTTTTTTATCACTCTTTATTTACATAATAATAGACATTTTAACTTTGCCAGTTGCCAAAGTGAAAATGTTCTTTTTCAATTAAAATTGTTAATCTTTCAGCATTCTGATGAAAAAATACTAAGATTTTCAAGCTGTTTAATTTTATTTATATGTTAATCATTTTCACACTTCTTTGCTACAGAAATATGCTCAGCAATTTATTTTTAAATAAGCATAAAATTATTTACTTCGAAAACTTTATAACATTTAAAATATTGTACAGATTACAAAAGTAAAGTTAATATTTTTACACGTAACCGTATCCGAACAAATTCAAAAATAAAAGAATTCGTAAATATTCATTATTAAAATTATTACGACGACAAGGAATCAAATCAGAATTCCGCAGAATATTTCATTTGATTAAACAAAATCAAATAAAAGAAATAATAATACCTTTACCTTCATCTTCAATGTCGTCGATTTAAATAAACATTTAACCTTCGGCAATAATATTTCTTGTTAACAGACTTCGAAAAAAATAATACTTCCAAAATAAATACTAGAAATAAAATGATCAAACGTCTTTTTCTTTATTATTATTTAGAAGAATATGGCAGCACAGCTTATTTCTTCCTGATAAATATTAAAATATTCTAAATTCTACTTTTCTTTTTAGTGGCTTGAAATCTGACTCCACAATGTCAATAACCAAACTAAAATAAATAAAAAAAAAGCTATTTTTCAAATTTTGTTTAAGAGCCTTCGTTTCGAATTCTGAGCTGTAAAAATCAATTTTCTTTGTTCTTTACTTTTGGGAATATTTAAATTCCATATCACAAATTGTTCTTTGTTTAACATAAATCTTATTAGTCATTCTAGAGCTTCACTGAATTTACTTTGAGGCGTATTTGATTTCCATTTTTCTTAATATTTTCAAAGATAAATAAATAAGATTGAATTTATCCTTTAATTAAATTTAATTAAAGAAAATAGTAATTTTGAACTCTTTGTGTGTTATTGATAGTCGTTAACATGAACATATTTTGTTAATAATTAAGTATCATAGTCATAATTAATTATCTAACTATAATGCTTTTAATAATAACACTGAAAGGAATTGAACAAATGAAAAATTTTTTTTACCTTATTTTATGAAATTTTAACTATAATCAAATTTTGAAATAACTGAAAGAGGTTAAATAATTGATTTGAGTAAAAATGGTTTAAGTATTTATCGTCTCTTATTCGTTTTATTCTCTTAACACCAATTATTAAATAAAAATAAATATATTATAATATATCTATATGTATTTGCAGAAACATATTTCGTTGAAAACATATTTTGGATCATGAAAAAATGTTTTCTGGGTAAAGTTTTCTGAAAACTCTTACTGGCATTTTAAAGATCACAGAACAATTATCATTATTACACACAACAATTATCATTATTTCACAACTATTTAAAAAAAGTATATACATTCTATATGGTTTCAACTTTATATGCGTTTGCATACTCAATATTATTTTGTTTTATTTACGTTAATTTCGTAGGGGCTGTCATTTTATGTTACGTAGTAAAGGTATTTATACGTTTTTAAGTGTTAGTGGCAACTTTATTATTACCGCTTTACACAATAAGTTACAATTCTGCAATTATCATTTCTTTTTCTAAAAGAAATCATAAAAAATTTTGTAAACAATTTTTTTTACTAAATTTCCTAAAAATCTTAACATTTTAAGAAAGATAGGTAATTGTTTAATTTTTTTTTTTATTGAATGTATACATTATAGCCAATTGGCGATAATATGTAGATCAATAAAAAAAATCGCCACTTGGCGATAATAGAAGAATGTTTAGGGCTAAGTGCTGCCAAGTGACACTTTCACCAAGCAATCGACAGTAGGTGTGCAATGCTAACATACAATGTCAAAACAGCTATTGTATCTGAGCATCCTCAATGGATTTGAACTTGAAACCTCCTTCATGTTAATTGTACACTTTAACACTGTTACACGTTTCGGAAAATTCAGTTTAATTGATTTTTAAATTTTGCAAAATGATTCCAAATCCTTTCAGAGACGATGTTTGTTTAATCCCTAATTACTTCTTCAGCCTATCCTGTTTAATTAGATAACATTTCTGTGTGGGATTGTTATTAAAGTTTAACAACGGGATGTGCGCATTTATTTACGAAAGGCTTTTAAAGAAAATTAATTAATTTTAATCCAAATTAGTTTCCCACTCACGATACATGAAACGGAAACCGGTGTTGATTAAAATTTAATTTCTCGAATTTATCCCTCCGCAATTTATTTGATATTTATAACTAATTAAAGAGAACATTCCGTGTTTAAAATTCTTTCAGATGCATGCAAAATATAGAAGATAATCTTTAGCGAATAAGTTTTATAATTGTTATGAAATAATAATTATTCTTTTAAATTTTTGTGATAGTAATACATGTTATGAAAAATGACGGTGATTAGAATAGACCTCGGGGCTTGATGCCCGAATGGCTAGCGCTCTGGCGTTCGGTACCACAGGTATCGGGTTCAAATCCCGGCTTTGCCCATGGGTGTTGTAGTGGTTCGGAATCCACTTTAAGGCTTAGGTCCCGGTCCTAATAGGATCGTTGAGCGCTGCGGGGGCATTGTTACTTCCGTGGCTTACCAAAGTTACACGCGCCCCCTGGGTAATGCAACATGAGTAACATCTGTGCAGCCCTTATGGTGAAAGATCACGGTGTATTTTTCAGCTGCATTAGAAGATAAAAAAAAGAATAGACCTAGAAGGTGAAACAATGAAGGTGATTAGTTTATTTTATTGTATAATATAATAATAAATATATAAGGAAATTAGTATTTTCAGCCAATAAAATATTTGTCGAAATGCTTATATAATAAATAGAAAAATAAAAAATAACAAATAGAAATACTTTAAGTAATTGTTACTAGTATATTGTTGGATAACAAACTGTAGATTTGGAATTGGGTCAATTGCATTGCTATTGGTAATGTGCCACACTGTGATGTTTAAAAACAGGGATCAAGGGAAAGCAGAAAATCTTTCTGTGATCCAATAATCTGCCTGTAAATATCAGAAGACATCAGTCTTAACCTATGGTATGCCTTTTTCTATCAATATAATGAAAGTTTAAATAGTTTAAACCTTTATAGTGAACATTGTGCTCGTATAAGCCAAATGGCTTTTCAAAATGTTGAATGTTGTTCGTTCTTTTTTATATTAATCATTAAAATGTAATAAATTTTGCTATTGTAGCTGAATGTCCTCAGTGTATTTGAACTTGAAACCTCTTTCATGTTAATTGTATACTTTAACACCGTTTCATTGTAGGATAATTCTGTTTAATTGATTTTTAAATTTTGCAAAATGATTCAAAATACTTTCAGATATTTACAATGTTTGTTTAATCACTAATTACCTCTCGAGCTTATCATGATTTATTACCTAAAATTTCTGTGTGGGACTGTTATTGAAGTTTAACAACGGGAAGTGTGCATTTAATTACGAAAGACTTTTAAGGAAAATTAATTAATTTTTTAACCAATTTTTTACCACGCACAATGCGTGAAACTGAAGATGATTAAAATTTAATTTCTCTACTTTACCCCTCCGCAATTTATTTGATATTTATAACTAAATAAAGCGAATATTCTTTGTTTAAAATACTTGCAAATGCATTCAAAATATAGAAGATAATCTTTAGAGAATAAGTTAAGTTTTATGTTTTATAATTGTTATGAAATAATAAATATTTTTTAAAAATAATTTTTTGTGACAGTAATACAAGAAAAGATGAATTAATAATAATATATATGGTTAGTTAATTGCATTAAATAATGCATTACAAATTATATATATTTTTATTGCATTTTGACACTAATGTTTTCAGTCAATTAAAATATATTGTTTAGAAATACTTAATAAAAATAAGAAATAAATAAATAGAAAAATAATAAATTATAAATAGAAAGGCATAAAATATTTGTATGTTATAACAAACTGTAGATTTGGAATTGGTTCAATTCCATTGATATTGGTAATGTGACTCACTGTGACGTTTAAAAGGGATCATGGGATGGCAGAAAATCTTCCTGTTATCCAATCATCTGCTTGTAAATGCCAGATGACGTCCGTCTCAATCTATGGCATGCCTCATTCTATCAATACAGTGAAAGTTTATAACGATTGACTGTTTATAGTGAATATATTACCTGTATGAGCCAAAGGGCTTTTCAAAATGTTAATTGTTGTTCGTTCTCTTCTATATTAACTATTAAAATGTGTGTAAAAAACAAATTAATTGCATTATTAATTTATTTAATTTTTTTTTTTTTACAGATTTTAATGGCAATAAAAATTTAGTTACTTATTTAAGAAACTAATTTATAGTTGTATAGCATTCAGTCAAATGTCAAATTTTCCACTTATCATAATGTCTATAGAGGCTCTATAGACATTTTGATAAGTGGAAAATTATAATCATCTATCTTCTAGCGCGCAGTGAGGAAACAAATAAATAATTACGTATGAACACGCATTTTCATCTTAAAGACATTTACATAAATTTAACTTGAAGGTATTGATGCTCTAATATCTTGGCGGCAACAAATTGTTTTTCTCATATGCAATTCAGCAACTTCAGCACTTTTATAAATATAGGATATTATAAATAAATTACTTATTTCTATAACAGTAAAAATGAAAGTAAATGATAATAATAATAATAAAAATAAATCAATAAGTACATAAAAATAAAAATAAATCAATATTCTCGTATTTAAACAACAAAAGAGCTTCAATTTGGAAAATATTGAATGAATTGAATATTTATATATAATGAAATATATATATAACATTACACAAACGTAAAATGATGCTAATGATTTTTATGTACATACTTATTTAAACACTTTAGAGATAAGATTTGATAAAAACAAATTTGAGTAGTATGTTTTTTTTTGTACATACTAATACATAGCAGCAAATTATTTTTAAATGTTTTTCAACTGCGCGCTCATGAAATATTCTAAACTAGAGTACACTTTACTATAACTCATTGAAATGCCATTTATGAATAATTTACCAGTTTTATGCATACAAATGATTCAATGATATGTTTTAAAGCAGTTTCCTTTCATTACATTTGATATTCGTTTTTTGTATTCTATACATAGAGTGGTTTATAATTCATTCATAAAGAAGTTTTTATTCTATACATAGAGTTTTGCCTCATTTCACTTGAATTCCATGGGATATTTTCAACACTAGATTTTTATAATATGTTTACATTGTATTTAATTTGTGTGAAATATTTTGAAGATTTAAAATATTTAATTTAAGTATAGGATAGTATATTATTGATAAATATAGTCTATTGTATTACATAACTTCATCTTAAGAATAATGGTAAAAAAGAACAACACATTATTGAAGAAAGTATTCTTTTAAATATTTGTGACCTGATGGCCAGTTGGCTAGCGCTCTAGCCTTTGGTACTATAGGCTTCAGGTAAGAATCCTAACGTTGGCATGGATGTTTGTTAGTGGTTCGTATTTCGTCCCGGTCTATTTAGCCTAAAGTGTGCACAAAGTGGCCGTAGAGTAAAATGGGTAGAGTAAACCAAACCAATCTGAAATATTTACTAACCATGCTATAATCGTATTGGGGCCTGATAGCCGAGTGACTAACGGCCTGGCTCCCTATTCTACAGGTTTCAGGTCCGAGTCCAACGATGCCATAGAGGCAGTAGTTCAGGATCCACTTTAAATCATACATTTTGTTCTAATATGCTTGTTGGACGTAGGCCTGACAATCATATCCATAAGATTTACTTATGGGTACTTGACCTGTTTCGAGATCTGCCAATAGATAGACGGCCATGGTCCAATACGGACCATAGTGACGGGGAGTTATTTATTATCTCATTAGTGAATTAATAAAGAATCGGATTATTTTAAATATATGTTAAAATGGTCTAAAAACGTGAAATTGATGACTTGGAGTTCTATTAAAGTGATTTAGAGCAGTAACATTAACAAAATCTTAATTTAATTTTCAAATCTGACACTTGAAAAACAAGATGCCATAAGTTATTGTAATTTTAAAAGAAAAAAGTATTTCTTTCCTACGAATTGTTAAAAAAAAAATGAAAAATAATAAATTAATGACGATGTTACGACAAACACAAAAGTGATTCCGAATTTTTACCAAACCACTGTAATATATTATACTTTTTCATTTTTATATATGATCAGGCAAAAAATGCATGCATGGCAAAAAAAAAACAACATGTATTTCCACTTTATAGGAACGTAATTTACATATTTTACCATCGGTGTTTAGCTAAAGAACACATAAAAAGGAGAGATTTAAATCCTGGATTGTTTATTCGAATTCTATTTCCTGCATTCGAATTTTATGAGTCCATAAATCCTGAGAGACTCCGGTTTCTGTCCGGGATTTCTGACAAAACCGACTACCTTTTCCGGGAACGTAAAGACCCCAATAAAAGGGAAAACCTGGAAATAAATGAATTGTGCTTTTCCGAAGCTGGTGCTCTCTGCGTTTAGTTGAATATTAAGTAATATTTTCAGAGCAGACTCGGAGGAAGTTTGTTTGGATGCATTTAAATAAGGCGCATAAATCATAATTTCATAAAACTTTCGAAATAATCTTGTTGTGCTATTGCAATTTGTGTTACGAATTGAAAATTTAATCCTGTCTCGGTATGAAAAAGTTACTTTGAATAAGTTTGGCTTTCGTAAAATGGAAGTAAATATTTGAATATTTTAGTGATATATCACAAATAGTACAGAATTATAACAATAATTGTATATAATATTTTTGGATGCAAACTTTTATGTAATTAAAAAACGGAATGTTGTCATTGCATTGTAGAAAATTACATATCGCGAATATAATCTTCATGTTCTAATATTTTTTTTTTTTTTTGTTCTAATGCAGCTGGCAAACACTTAATCAGTTTTCTTGGATGCCTTACGGTAAGCGCTGCACCGACGTTATTCATGTGGTACAACCCTGGAGGTGCGTGTAGCTTGAAGATAAGCTACGGACGCGGAGTAACAATACCTCCGCAACGCTCGACGATTGTTAGACCGGAACCTACGGTTTAAAGTGGATTATGAGTTACTCACAAACATCCATGGCACCGCCGGTACTCGAACATGAAACCGGTGGAACGAGACCTACCGATCGCCAGATCGCTAGCCACTCGGCCATTCAGGCCCTCCACATTCTAATGTATGTGCATACTAATTTTCATGGATATCGTTTGAGCGGTATATAAGAAGAAATGCTTCAGCACCATCTGGTGGCAAGTAAGCTGATAACAGTTTTATGTAAGCTCATAACAATTAAAATATTGCAGGGCATTCAATAAAATGTTCTAACCCGTATACAGATATATATACTGTCACTGCCAAGGGTGGGCACTTCGAGCACATATTACTGTCATAATTTAAATGTAATAACATAAGTACATTATAAAATAATCTCTCCATTTTCTTTCTTTAATTTAACATCTGATACTAAATGTACAGTTCATTTTAAAATTTAGGATTAAAAGCATTATTTTTTTGGAATTTTCATACGGAAAAGTACTCTTTTTTTAGTTGTTTCAAGTTCTTGCTTTCTATAATTTATACACAAATATATGTATCCATCCATATATATTTGCATAATAATGATACATAGTATAAAAATATTGTGCTGAAACATTACACAGCACAATATTTTACTTTTCTTTATCTCCAAAAAGGTTCCGCTTTCACCAGCAAAACTATTCTCACAAATGTGTTTTTATATTATTATGAAATATAAATCACATCGTCTCAAAAAATATACCAGACATAAATTCAAATATATATTATATTGTTGGGTAGAAATAATACTTTGCGCGAATATTTGCATTTATATCAAAAATTTGCGTAATTCAGATAAAGTGTAATGACGAAGTTAAATAAATGCCTGTTATATTTCAATAGGTTATTATAGCTGTAATTTATCAAAAACATATATATCCATAATACCAGTTTCTGAAAATAGAGTAGAATTTTTAAATTATGCTTTTAAAATAGAGGAAATGTATTATTTTTTAAATTTTTTTTTTTTTGAAATTTAGACATTACATCTGGAATTATTTTCTTTAGGTTATGGATATAGATAGGTGATATAAAAACCCTGCCTGGAGAGAATCATTTGATTAGTCGTAGGCCAGTTATACATCATTGTCGGGATTAAATTGTTTTCTGATTAAAAGGTTGTCCAAATTGCGAGAGAATTGAGGGGGCATTTGTCTTGTTTGTATGGATGATGATAAAGAATTTCCAACGACTGTAATTTTGCCTCAGTCATTTGCGCAGTGTATGGTCTATAGTTGTCATTGAATAACATATGTTCTGTTGAACAATCTAGGCTGTGTTTCTTTTAGGGTTTTTGCATTATTTCGTCCAGTTGGTTGCAGTATATTTCTGCTGAGATCAAATGAGTCATGTTTCATGAAATCATAATGAATCTCACTTTGCACTAAACCACCAAACACTCACCATCAGCTTCTTTTGATGCACTTGGAGTGTGTTTTGGTGATTAATTCTTGTCCAATCACTGTGCCGAACGTTTGCGATTGTCATATTGGATTAATTTCTCATTGCAAGGGACTATTTGATTAAAACAATGGATCAGATGAGTGAAGAGAAAGCAGCATCAAGCAAGCTTCCAAATAGTTTTGTTTCTCAATTCATTCAATTCATGTGGAACTCACTTATCCAACTTTTTCACTTTACCTATATGAGGTAAATGAACTAATATTGTTTGTTTACTAACGCCAAACATCATCGATAGTTCAAAGGCACTCTGAGATGGGTCATACTCAAAGGTGACCTATAGTTCGTCATTATTCACCTTAGATTCTGGAGACCGTGTGGCTCATTTGTGTGTTTGGCTAGCCACTTTGATACTGTCTGCAGCTCAGTAACACCAGAGCCAAATACACCATTAATATTTCGCGCTGTCAGCGATGCCGCAGTTCTAAAGAATTCATACTTCATAATAGTGCGAATTTCCGAAAGTTCCATTTTTAATAAACTATTTTTTAAAAAAATGGTTTTTAATGTTTGTTAGAGATCATAATTATTTCTTTAACATGAGAGATGTGTAACTTTCCAACAAAAAAAATAACAGTAAATATAAAGGCAATGTTGAAATAATAAGCTGTTAAAGTTGGCATTATTATTAACTGCAATTTCATCCTTGCCAACCCTATATTATTATAGCGGGTATTTTCGTATCTTGAAAAGAGGAAAAAACGCCATATTGGTTTGTGTTTGTAATACAACAAGAACATTCGTTTATATTCTAAAAATGGTTCATCTATGCATTAAATATTAACTTACAATCCTATCTAAGGTTTAATGTTTACTAAGATCACTCTATATTTAAATAATAATCGGCATTTTACATTATATTTTTTTTAATTATTCTGATAAGATTATATGAATTTTAGATTCCAAAAAAAAAAAAAAAATAACGTCCAATCGGGTCTGTTTCTATATCCATGATATCTAACAATGCATTTATGAGTTTTAAAGCATGGTTCTGATGTCATTAGAGTTTTTGCATAACGTTTATTTATCGTCCGGTGTTTTTTCTTCCTAGCTCGCTTGCTCATAGGAAATTGCGCATGCGTATCTGCAATAATGTTTCCTATGGCATGCGCGCTAGGAGAAAAAATACCGGACGATAAATAAAACGTTATGCAAAAACTCTATATTTAAAAAAAAAGTATGTTTTAAATTCAAAATAATGTGATCGTTTTTCTATTACTGACTTCAACGAACGCCGCAACCGAAATCGTACCTGAGCGATCTTACAAGCTAGCTGTTCTCGTTACTATAGCATCGTAATTCTGGTGTTGCCAGATGTAAAAACTGAAAATTTTCTTTTTAATTAAAATGGTTAATATTTCAGCATTCAAATGAAACAATACTAAGAGATTCAAGATGTTTTATTTTGTTTATGTATGAATTATTTTCCACATTTTTTTTACTACATAAAAATGTTCCACGATATTTTAAAATTAAATTGAAAATTATTTACTTTTAAAACTTTAGAACATTTAAAATATTGTACGGATGCTAAAATTAAGGCTAATATTTAATACCCGTAACTGTATCTGGACAAATTCCCAAAAGAAAAGAATTCGTAAATATTCATCAGTAAAATTATTACGACGTCGGAAAATCAAATCAGAATTCCGCAGAATATTTCATTTGATTAAACAAAATCAATAAAAAAAAATAATACTTTACCTTCATCTTCAATGTCGTCGATTTAAATAAACATTTAACCTTCGGCGATGATATTTCTTGTTAACAGACTTCGAAAAAAAATATTGCTTCCAAAATAAATACTGGAAATAAAATGATCAAACGTCTTTTTCTTTATTATTCCTTTGAAGAATATGGCAGCACAGCTTATTTCTTCCTGATAAATATTAAAATATTCTAAATTCTATTTTTCTTTTTAGTGACTTGAAATCTGACTCCACAATGTCAATAAACTAAAATAAAATAAATAAAATAAAAGCTATTTTCAAATTTTGTTTAAGAGCCTTCGTTTCGAATTCTGAGCTGTAAAAATCAATTTTCTTTGTTCTTTACTTTTGTGGAATATTTAAATTCCATATCACAAATTGTTCTTTGTTTAACATAAATCTTATTAGTTATTCTAGAACCACATTGAATTTACTTTGAGGCATAATTGATTTTCATTTTTCTTAATAATTCAAACGATAAATAAATAAGCTTGAATTTATCTTTAATTAAATTTAATTAAAAGAAAATATTATTTTGAACTCTTTGTTTGTTTTTGATTGTCGTTAATATGAATATATTTTGTTAATAATTAAGTATCATAGTCATAATTAATTATCTAGCTATATTTTTTTAATAATAACATCAAAATGAATTAAACAAATGAAAAATGTTTTTTACCTTATTTTATGAGATTTTCATTATAATCGAATTTTGAAATAACTGATTTGCGTTAAAATGGTTTAAGTATTAATTGTCTATTCTTCAATTTCTTTTCTAAACAACAATTATTATTAAATCAAAATAAATATATTATGATACATTTATTCGTATTTGAAGAAAATATTTCGTTGAAGAATTTTTTTTTGGATTAGGAAAATATGTTTTCTGGGTTACGATTTCTTAAAACGTTTACTGGTATTCTAAAAATCTCATGGAGGACATATAATAATGGGTGTTTCACTGGTTACTTATAACTGGAATAGAAAGTGAAATTCATTTTTGTTCATTTAAGGATTGAATATCACCGTGCAAAATGCATAAATAGGGGGTAGATTATTTTTAATTAAAAAAAAAAAAACTCAAAAAATTTACAAATCGGTGTTCTAACGGATGATGCACCGCCATGTGGTGGTGGATCAACTAAGGATAACGTATAACATTTTGACAGAAAAACAATTTAGTGTTTTAATAGTATATAATATGTATATATATATATACATATATCATGATATACACTAAACAACTGAATATAGCTATGATATTTATATTTGTATATATACATACATAACTATGTTTTTATTTCATTATATATTGCAGAAACGTTTCTTTATAAGAAATATAAATTCTTACATGCTAAAAATAAATATTAATATAAATTATAAACTCAATTCTAGAAAAAAAAAAAAAAAACCCCATTAAAATAAGTTTTAAAAAATAGAATAAACTGATGTGAAACTGTAAAGGGAAATAAACACATTATTTAAATCTTTCATAACTAACATATTCCAATGATGAAAATGTTTAAATTTTTACCTACACTATGCCATTTCTTTAAATAAAGAAATATTCGAAGAAAAATCAAACAATTATTTATTGAAAAGCAATGTAATAATCCCTCTACACTTTAAATTTATTATAAAGATGTACAAAATAAATAAATAAAACATAATGAAGCATGTCAGGAAAAGAATCAAAATGAATTAGTTATATATTCTGTTTAATTTTTAATTTGCATCGTCGATTTTTAATATAAAAATTATTAACTTTTACATTATAACATTGAATACTGCTATAAAGAGAAAAATTACATGAAATGGAACAGAAAGTTTTAATGCAAAAAAACCAAAAATGAACTAATATTAAGGATTAAAATACTAAAGATGAATAGAAAAGACTTTTTGTAATAGGTTTGTTATGTTGAATAAATGTCAAAGTTTGATAATATTTTATATAATAAAAAATAATCTTCAAAGCAAACAAATAAATTTATTAAGCAGTTATTTAGTAAAAAACTTGGTAAATGTAAACACATTTTCAAATTTATTACAAAACATGATTCAAAATATGAAAAGTTAATAAATAAATAATGTTATAACTTCATTAAACTTCATTTTTAAAAATAATCACGCCAAATGTATAATAGGAATAAAAAGATAAAATATCGACAGATTTGGTTAATAAATGTATTTCTATAAATATCACATTTCATCAATAAAAGTTAAATTCAAAACTAAAAATAATTAAATATTAGAATGTCTAATTAAAGTAAACATATATGACATTGTTAAAAAATTAAAAAATATTACAAAGTTAAAACCGTACATCATCCGGGAATAACTTTAATCAAGTTTTATTTCTATAATATCTACGATGGAAATGGATATGTTTTAGTTGGAGACAAAAAACGTAATTAATGCTAGTCATAGCAAAGTAGCTGTAATAAAAATGCTTTTTTAATTCTTTGAAGTTTTTGAAAATTAATTTTATATTTTATTTCTTTTAACATTTCGTTCTTATTCCTAAAAGAATAAATAATATGTTCTTAAATGAATATTATTTAAAATTCTTAGGAAAATAGAAAAATTCTTATAATAATTTATAGTAGAATTTATACATTTAATAATTGTTAGAAACGGAATTATGAATCAAATTAATAAAAATCTATCATTATTTCGTTATATACGTTGTCTATTTTTTTTTTAAGAAAAGATTTAAAATTAATACACTGCTGCGAATATTTGAATTTTTGGAAAAAACTGAATTTGGACAGTCAAATGTCGGTTTCCCACAGTGGGCAATGAGTTGTCTTCTTTTTTGGTAGGGCTAATTTCTTTCTAAATTTCTTTTAAATCAAATAAATATCCATGGGACCGCCATATTCGAGCCCGAAATCTGGGACCGAGCGCCAGTCACTTGACCATTAGTCGACCATCACAGACCTCATATTATAGTTATACAAAGTTCAAGAAGCAGTTAGGAAGAAGTGTGGAACAATCGTAAAAATATATTTTTGCTATTTTTTTTCAAAACCTATATAAATTAACTTTTAATCAATTTTTTTTTGCACTCAATCCACTGACAAACTGGGTTTTATTAGATCTCAACTATCCTTCCTTTCGAGGATTGTATGTTTGCAATTCCAGAACAGCAAGATGAGATCCATTTGTTTTCGAAATTTGTTAAGGGGAAAGCAAACACGTTATGCAAAACATTTTTTCATTCTTCGTTGTAAATCGAAAATCTCCTACTCAGTAGCACCATTCCAGATAAGTGAAAGCGTATGTTTCTGATATACAAAAACACTCTATTGTGATAGCATGTGGGATCTTAATGTATGTCGAACAGACATGCCTTCATTGATTATTTCAAAGGAATTTCTCCATAACCTTTATTTTATTTTTGCTTATTTTCGATGTTTGTTTCGAATAGAATCGTCTATTCATACTTTGTCAGATTGATTTTCATCAAAGCCTGTATTTTTATTTTTTTGTTTTTATTTTTGTTTGTGCCGAATAGAATTGTCTGCTGATCATTTGTCAGATTGAATTTTACCCCATATAGTTTTATTTTATTTTCGTTTATTTTATATGTTTGTGTAGAATAAAATTGTATATTGGCCATTATTTCTCAGATTAAATTAATCCGTAGACTTTATATTTTTTATTTGTTTTACCTTTTTTGTTCGAATATTTAAACTGCAGATCCACAACAAAAATCTGCATGATGTCAGTCAACGATTAAATTTCTTTTACAGAATCACATGCAACCCATTTTATTATAATTTTATTCCTTTACAGTAAATACTCACCTTTTAGAATTAACAGAAACGAAAAATAAGTAATGCAAAATCATCTTTGTTTTGATTCCTATAAAAGCAACCATTTTAAAATCTCACTTCGCTCTACTACTGCATATGATTCTGTACGGCCATCAGGATCGTACACATTAATGTCGGAATTTCTGCATATATTAGAAATTAGAGCTTGGGTTTTACGACGGAATCGGGGTTTAATGGATGATTACGTACGAAACTGAATTAGCATCTGCGTGGGTGGATCGTCTCTGAACTCGAATGAAATGGAAATCTGTGTTAAATATTTAAAAAACTGATATCAAGCAACCTATCTTAAAGAGAAGGAATGGATTGGTTTTTAAAATTGGCGAAGAGGCCTTATTTTATAGAAATCTACTAAAGCCATGAAATTCTGTTGAAACCTCGTTATTCAAGTTTAGAAGGGTTATATGCAAGTAAATTACGATCATTTAGAATCCTGATCAGTGGCTGAAAGTTTTATCTATTTAGGTGTGGAATATTTAACAGCAGGAAAGTATGGGGTATTCTAGTAGAATGTATCGGTGATATTTTCAGCGAAGTACTTTCATGAAATATAAATTAATTAAAAATATTTATTTTGATGGCAGAAATTACTTGGCGAATATTGCTTTTTAACCAAATTTTTCTTTAATCAAGAAAGTTATTCATATTATATAACTTTTTCCAAAGTGTTTATAAATTAAACAGTCTATAACCACGACTGCATACGAAAACCTCAATAATAATGTGATAATTCAGTTAAAAGTATTGGATAAAAAAATTATTATATAATTTAAACTGAATTATTAATAAACAGCAGCATTTCATTCCTGTTTTCAGATTATTATTTTTGTTAAAATCTAAATCAATTATCAAACGTTTTATGAAATTCTTGTCATTCTTTTTCAACGGTGGTGTAATTTTTATTGTCATCCAATATTAAAACCATATCATTCTTTTCATCTATATTATGACAAGTACAAGAGAAGTTTCAAGCAAAATGCACAGTTGTATAAGTTGTTACTTATTTGGTTATAAAAAAAACATGAAGAAAATAATTATTAATGGATCCATATACTTGCGTACATTGATTATTTCTAAATTAGTAATCTTTCACCTATATACACTTTTTTTTTAGGTATTGTGCATAAAATTCCGTAGCCTGAGAGTTCAGCCAATTCTACATTAATGATTTTGAAGTTTCGATATTAACAACAGGTAAAACTCTAGCCACATGTCTCTGGTATATATTTTTGTATTGAGAAGACGCAAAAATTTCACCACATTTGATTGATTCGGTATTAGGTGGCCTTTGTAACACGTTATCAACTGCTGAGATTAACTCGTTGGTCAATGATTCGCTATCAATAGCTCCTGTGGTTGGCTTGTTGGTCAATTGCTCCGTGTCGACAGCTGCGGTAGCTCTCTACAAAAGTTGCAAATGTTTTTGTGATTATTTTGCCAGGTTTGTGTGTGAAAAACCTATAGGGTGAATAATAGTAATATATAATTCTGAATGGCAACATTAGATACCTATAGGTACCCCAAACTGCCATACAGAATTTATTAATAATCGCAAACACTTCTTAAAAACATATATAAAATTTATCTTTTCAGGCCCATATTGCATTAATCCAGGGGATACAGATTTGTTGTTGTGGTTCATTTGAAAGCAACATATCATCTGCTGCAAATAAATCGTTATGTTATTCCGTAATTATTCCACAAATAATCCGTTATATTATTCCATTATAATTCCACCAATTATTCATTATATTATTTGGAAAATAATTCGATTTAAATGCAAGCACTAGTGGAAGTAATTAAACTTTTTTACAGTCACAAAAAGTGTTTTAGGAAATGAAATAATATTTATGTATAAACATGTTTTTTAAATATTATATTGTTCAATATATTATATCTTGAACATATTTTTAAAAAATTTTATTATTTGTAATTTTTTATACTATAATTTATTAAATATTACAAAAACAAAAGCTTTTGACTGAGATATATAAAAATAATAATCTTTGTTGAATGATAACTTTAAATAGATGGACACGTTGGAGTTTGGAACAGTACGAATATGGTTGAAACGTAAGCTCCCAGCACAGGCTATGGTCGTAATAAATCCGCATATTTTGTGATGCTCTAAAGGGGAAGGGTAGGAGGTTAATGTCTAACTGTCCAGGTACTTTCCCAATGGATGTTCATTCCAAATTGTGTCAATATAGCTCATTTTTGGACATTTACTCTTGGTAACGCTGAATCAACTATATAACATATATTGCGTTTTAATAAAAATATTATAAAATTATAAATCAACACCCGTTGAAAAAAAATAATACCTGTACTATAGAAGGGCATATAAGTTTATTCCAAATTACTGCAAACAAATTGAAAAATTCCAGTATGTGTAATTTACATGTTAAATAATTTCTTATTAGACATGATACTGCCCATTTTAAAAGAACTGAATGAAATTTAATTGTTACAAAATTTTAAACAAATTAAAATTGTTTTGTATAAAACAGTTCTTTAATAAGATTAGCAGTTTTAGTGGTGTAGAAAATGTCTTTATCTAATTGTCTTTACCTTCATTTAAATTAAACATTTTCGTAAATAAATTATCTATTACATACATAATATATCCAATCGTAAAATATCTGAAATTTTTTTTTTATATTACTTAATAAAAAAACGTTCTTTGCTATCTAAATCGACATATTCAGATTTTTAAAAATGATTTACTGATTTAAGTCAGATGTTTAAACAGTTTTTCTTTCTTAAATATTCATTGGAATTCATAAAAAACAAACAATAAACTACAAGATAAAAAAAAAAATATCATCATCAGAGGAGAAAAAAAAAAAAGGGGATTGCTATCATAAAATTTATGACACGGAAAACAAAATTAAAATATGTCGTGTTATTAATGCGCATCATTGTCCATTATTTTCATTTGTTTTACTGCTTCCTATTGCCAGAATTGGTGCAATTTTTTTTTGTTGAGCATACGCTGAGAAATGATAGCCGTTGTAATTCTGCAATTAGTTAATGGCATATAAGGAAAAACAAAACATGAAAAAAATGAGATGTTCCTTGTTTGGTTTTGACATATGAATAATATATGATAAGAGATTGCAATCTGATGTTAGCATGTTAAAGATTTATGGCGAGTAATTTTAATTCATTTAATCATCGATATGTTTTATTGCCTTTTTTTATTTATAGAAAAATGCCTTTTCAAACACGTTTAATTGAGAAGCCTTTTAAAGACATTTTTACTTTTAAAATGGATATCTTTTTATGCAGTTTAATTAAAATCACCAAGAAAAATACACTCTAGAGGAAAAAAATGTCTCTTTTAAGAAAGCATTCAAAATTAAAATATAAAATGTTCAAAATTAAAATGTTTTTAAAAACATTTTTGCAGAACGTTAAACATTATTATTAAACTAAAACATTAAGACGATTTTGAAAAATAAGTTTAGGTTTAATCTTAATATTTTAAATAAATTAGCTGTCAAAATTACTTATTACTTTTCTATCTTTTTTCAGTTTTTTTCTAATAATAAAACATCTTTATGAATTAAGATGTATTATTGTTCAAAAATTATCTTTAATTAAGTTATTATTTATTTTGAATTAAGTTATATGTATTTGAATTAATTTTAATTTTTATGAATTTGTAAAGAAGTTCTCTTTTATATAAAGAAGTAATTTGTAAAGAATAGAGGTAAAGAAGTAATTTCTAAAGAATTTGTAAAGAAGTAATCTTTTAGAAGTTTGTTTTTCCTTAATTTTAATCTTGATGAATTTGTATTACTTTATGAATTAAGTTATATTAATTGATGAATTAATTAAAAAAAAATCTTTATTTTATTTTATGAATTAAATTATATTTATCTTTATTAATTAAGTTATATTTTATATGAAATTTTTTTTTAATTTATTTATCTTTATAAATTAAATTATATTTTATAAAAAATTTATTTTATTTATTTATATTTATATGTTAAGTTATAAAATTTAATTATTTTTATGAATTAAGCTATATTTTATATGACAAAAGAAGTTTGCCGTAACTGGCAACAAACGATATTAATTACCTTATTTTTCTTTTACCTTATTTTTCTTTTACCTTTTTTTTCGTCCTTTTATTATTTTTAGGTAATGGATATGTGTGAAAACAAATAGTACAAAAGAAATAATACTATCCTGGATTTCTTTGTAACTAAACCAACAATAAATTGTATTGAATGATAGATACATATAACCGATAATCGCTTTTATTAATGTAATAATTAATATTTAACTACTTAAGAGAAATAGAATATTTACTATGATTATTTTGCACACAGCAAATAGATTTGTATATTTATTCAATGGGCATTAGTGTTGATTAATTCCTTTACTGCAAAATAATTAAAAATATTGTAAGGCTTTTGATAACTTACTATACGAATATACATTATTACTTTGTAAATAATTAATGTACTCTTTTATTAATGTAATAATTAATATTTAACTACTTAACAGAAACAAAGTATTTACTATAATTATTGTATAGAGAAAATAGAATTGTATATTTATTCAATAGATATTAGAGTTTATCCAGTTCCTTTACTGCAAAATAATTGAAATATTGTAAGAACTTTGATATTTTACTATAAGAATACACATTATTACTTTGTAAATAATTAATGTATGCTTTTATTAATGTAATAATTAATATTAACTATTTTATAGAATTATAGTTTTACTATAATTATCGCATACAGCAAAATAAAATTGTAAATTTATTCAATAGATATTAGAGTTTTTCCAAATACTTTATTTCAAAATAATTAAAATAGTGTAATGGCTTTGATAAATTACTATAACAATATATATTATTACTTGGTAAATAATCAATGCATGTTTTAATTAATATAATAATTACTACTAAGAGAATTGGAGTATTTACAATAATTATAGAGCGAATAGAATTGTATATCCATCCAAGAAATATTAGAGTTTGTCCAATTCCTTTACTGCAAAATAATTTGCAATAAGAGCTTTGATAACTTACTATAAAAATATAAATTACTTTGTAAATAATTAATGTACGCTTTTTATTAATGTAATACATAATTAATATTTTACTACTTAAGAATCAAAGTATTTACTATAAATTATTATTGTATACGACAAATAAAATTGTATATTTATTCAACAGATATTCGAGTTTATCCAATTTCTTCAAAATAATTAAAATATTGGGAGATATTTGATAAAAAATAAATTATTATAACCATAAAAATATTGCAATTGTATACTTTAACCCTTTTGTAATAATTACATACAACTATATTCTTATCTGAAAAAAAAAAAAAAAAAAAAAACCTATTATGTAAACATTTTTAAACAATTTACGTAAAAAATGATACAAAAATGCTGCAATGCCTTTAACAACTACAACTAAGATAATACTTTTTTTCAATTTGCATAATATATTTCCATACGTTTAAAATGATAAAAAGTACATTAAATCTGATAATTTACTTCATGTTTTAACAAAATAACATTCTGCTTTTTCAAAAAAAAAAAAACATTTTGTTTAAACTTTTTAGCTCCTTAAGTATAAAACAAATGATATCATGTTTATATGCAGATGTTTTCCTATTTTATTATTCTATGCATAAACAAAACTTTAAAAAACACTAAATTACATTTCATTATTATTTCAGCATTATTAAGGAAAGAATGCTGAGTACTGAAACAAAAATGTATGTTCTTAAGACATACATTTTTCTTAAATATATTTCAGACATTACAAATCATAAAATATTTACTTATGCATATTAAAATTTAGAAAATTATGTAATTGTATTAATGTTATTTTTTAAAACACGGAGTATTATATAAATAAAAAAAAAGGAAATCTAAATTATGCACGTTGTAGAAATGTTTTTTTTTTTCACATCCATCGCTTTGATACATTAATATTAAAAATTTGAATTAATATTAATACTAATTATTTAACGGTTTTTAACTTTTTTTTTTTTTTAAATAATACTTTAATGTTTAAAATTTTAATTCTACATAAATGTTTTAGGAGATCATAAACTTTTTAAACCTGCTTAGAAGAAATTAATCTATTTTCACGCTGTAATTTAATATTTCTATTATCATTATAATATAATTTTCAACATGCTTGTTATTTATCATTAAATATCAATATATATATATATATATATATATATATATATATATATATGTAGCATTCTTCCCACGAGAAGAGATGTAGAATTTCGTTTACAGGAGAGAGGAATGTATATTCTATAACAAATACATAATATCAACCTATCACTCAAATCTGACAGCAAACAAGCAGTGTTGTGGATAATTATGTTACATGCAATTAGTGTTTGTACTAAGGAGAACCAACCGTCATTCAATTCTGACAGCAGATAATCAGTGTTATAGATCATGAGACCTCATGAAATTAGTGTTTCTCTATTCGACCTTCATAGATCGAAACAATTACAGATGGAATATGGACTACACCATGAATTGTTTCAACGTGAGTGGTGATAGTCCATGGGCTGAGAAAATATCTACTCAGTGAGAAGTGAGGGATGCTTTTATCCTCTTGACGGATTTTCTTATTGAAGAAGAAAATGATAGTTCTGATGCGAATCGACAATAAGTGTTTTTTTTTTTTTTTTTTGCTGAAATTTTTCTTTTTTTCTTTTTCTGATTGAACAGGCCTGAGATTATGGGCTGTCTACGAAGTGAGCTCTTTGTGGTTTCGTGTTACACGCTGCGTGACAATTAATACTGCCGCAAATCTGGTGAAATAGATTACTCTTAGACTGGAGAACTCTGAAATCATCGTCCGTCTTTAATTTTTAATTTTCATTTTTTGTAAATAGAGTTATGCAGCCTTTATAAATCTAGTATAGGCCATGATGTTACAATATACATATATTTATATTATTGATTTAATAAAATATATGTTTATTGTCATTGTTATGTGAGCAGTTTTCTCATGATTTACAATGAGTCAAAGTAATTCATATTCGGATGCTTACATGCTTTTATATATTTGGATGCTTTTTTTTTCCAATACCAATTTTTTTAAGAAAATGTTTCTTGTAACTAAGTTTTAAGGTTATGATTAAAAGATTAAATTTTAGTGATCCATTCTCAAAAGTAAACAATATCAGAATATTGAAGCATTATCACAGAAATCCATGAATAATCTTTTATATCATACTATGTTTTATTATTACAAAACAAAGAATTTGAACCCCCATTCTCCTACTTAGATATTCATTGTTTATCCTTATTTATGGTAGGTTTATCAAGGTTGCATCTTTACAAAAAGTTAATACATCTACAAGATGGAAAAGGAGGTGAATTACTTTCCAAGATATTCCAAAGAAATACAAAGTTTGTTTATTATCCAACTTCTGTAACCATCAGTTCCTTAGAAATCTTTTGACTTTTTGTATATCTCTTCTATTTTATTTTCACGTAACTGCAATATAACACATAAAATAACGTAGTTTTTATACTGTTTAATTTGATGTATCTATAATTGCTTTTATATTTCTATATTGGTTTAACATCAAAGAGATGCATGCAATTTTGATTACTTTTATCAATCATTATACTATTATCATATATACAGGATTCCTATTACATTATCTTACATATAATGATGAATGAAATGGTATATGGGGATGTGAAGCAACAAGGACTATAATCCCCTAATCACTATATATATGAATAGTTAGTTTTTCCTTATTTTTAATATGTCACTCTCCACAACGCTCTACGATCGTGTTACACCGGGACCTACGGTTTAAAAAGTGAATTCGAACCACTACAAACATCCATGGCACCGCCGGGACTCGAACCCGAAACCTGTGGTACCGAGCGCCAGGGCGCTAGCCACTCGGCCATTCAGGTCCTATCTTACATATAGTGTGGGTTTCCGGTTGTTAATTGTTTATATATTGTATAATAGAATATATATTTGTCATATTCTTCTTCTTCAATGGCGTGACAGCAACATGGTGGACCAAGACCTTCTGCCTACTGGCAGATTCCGAAATATGAAATGTTTTTTTTTTTTTTTACGAGGTATGGTTGTGAGCCCTACATTCGTTTTAGACAGGAACAGAAAGTTAAATGTGGATTCCGAACCACTACAAGCATCCATGGCACCACCATGACTCGAACCCTAAAGCCGTGGTTTAGAGCACCAGAGCGCTAGTCACTCGGCCATCATGCCTCATTTGTTATATAGGCTTAACGTTGAAGTTAACATTTGTTTTTGCCGTTTTTCTCCATTTTTATAATTGATAAATACGGCATTTTGACCTACTTGTTTGACTTCCACAACTATTTTCTAGACCTTGACTCCAATTAGCAAGTCTTATTCATATCACTGTTTACCTGATTCACTCTTAATTGCTTTGATAGAGGTAATCTATAGGATGCAGGTAATATAGGACTGTGGGATATAGGTTATAGAATGGAGGATTATAAGATGGAGGTAATAAAGGACTATTGGATGTAGGTAATCTATATTTATTCGTGCAAGAATATTACATGAAAGCATTTAATCTCAATGTAGTCAATGATGTTTTGCAGTTGATATCGACCACTTCAACGATGATCGTCTTAAAGAGAAAAGGTGCCCTTTTGATTAAATTAGGAATATGTTCATGCAGCCAGATTTATAACTTCGAAAATCATCGTTTCGAGTTAGCCAATCTTTCTTTGAAGACAGTAATAAACAAGTAATTAATTTCTTCGTAGCATCCATAATTTCTCATTAATTCCTACCACAAAATTTTTATTCGGTATAAAAATTATTTTATCAATATAACTCTGTAAGGGTGTGAATGGCCGAGTGTCTAGAACTCTGGTGCTCGATGCCACATGGTTCGGGTTCGAGCCACCGGCGGTGCCATGGATGTTTGTAGTGGTTCGGAATCCACTTTAAACCGTAGGTTCCGTTCTAATATGACTGATTGTTAGAGCGTCATGGAGCCGAGTCAGACTTCTTCCTGCGGGTGGTCCATCACAACAGAAGCTGCTCCTCTCCGTACATTCATGAATAGATTACTCATGGGCTGTCCATCCCCCATTGCAGGATACTGAGGATTAGTGACACAACTCTGCATACAAAAAAATTAGTCATTTTTTAATACTTGCTTCTAAGTAATTTTTTTTAGAATTCAAAATTAAATAAATTTAAAATTTATTTAATTTGAAATTCAATTGGAAAAAAATCTATAAAAAGTTTTTAAATAAGTGCAATTATCTTTTATATGCTATGCATTTAAAATTTTCCATAATTGCAATACAGTAAAATGTATTGTTTCCTTCTTGGTTTATCCAATCTTGCATTAAGCCATCCACAGAAACTCCTGCTTCTTCTTCAAGTATTTCCTTCTTGTTATATATTGTTCCACGAAAAATTTATTACAAAAGCCTAATAAAATTAAAAAGATCTAGAAAAAAAAAAAATTTAATAAAATTTAATAAAAGCAAAAAAAAAAAAAAAAAAAAAAAGGCTTCAAATATTTAATTTTAAATATTTGAAGAAAACTATTTTTAGAAAACTATTTTTAAAATAAACTCAGTTTCAATCATAACATGCAGTCAATCTTCATTATTCTCCTGAAACTCAAAGGGAGACTATCGGAAATGTTGCATATCTAGAACTGTTTAGAAACTGTAACCACTTGAACTGTAACCGTACCATGGCTAAGAACTATTTCCCCGTACTTTGGTTGTTGTTAGTCCTTCGTCGTAGACGCGGATTATGTGTTTGTTTTTTAATGTTATATATTATGTGTCTATATAGTTATTTGTAATGTGTCCAAGTAAAATTAGGACAAGCATTGGAATACAACTTGACCAACTGTTGGATACATCCCCGATCTGTTGGATACCTACTTAACGGTTCGTTGAACTTGAAAGGTAATGAAAAAATTTATACAATATTTTCTAGTTTAGCGAATTGTTTAGTGAGGTAAAATTATCGTCCCATTACCACGAATGTTGTTAGATGCGAGGTAGTGCTACATCGGGAAGTATATATTTTCATATTTTCTGTGTGGGATTTTCTAATGTGGTCTCTATTTACCTCATATATTTTTTAATATGATGTAAACAATGTATTTTATAGCTACATATGAAGTTTTAAGACTTTTTTTTTATCCCCCTCAAAAACAGGTTTGACGATGGTCATTAAAGGAGAATCTTATATATTTCAGATAACAATCGCAATTTTACGATACAGTAACGTCTATTCTGCCATTCTAATATGGTACTGTATTTCCGACTCTCTTCTGCCATCAACTAGCAGAACAAAATTGCAATCATAGCAGTATAAAGAAACATATTTATACTAAAAATATAAACATGGCCACCCAATGCAGAAAATTGAACCTATTGCATCAAAAGAAACCAGTCTTTCTGTTAAAACCTTTCTTACAAATACAAGTGTAAAGACAATTGAAATTATTGGTAAAAGGTACATTCAAAATGTTTATGCATATTTATCGCTGTAGCAAGTGAAAATAAATATTCAGAAATGGTATGATATATGTTAAAAATAGTCTTCACAAAAAAACCCCATCAAATACACAAAACACATCAAAATAGTTAAAACTATGGATTTTCGCTGTCATAATAAAGTATTGTTGATGTTGAAATATTAAAAAAAAATCAACGATCGAGTGATTGTGGATAAATTCGTTTTGATTAGGACGTATACCGATTGAAACATAATTGATTGCACAGTCAACGAAAATTTTTTTACTAAAAATTGAGATTTTTTACAAGTATAACAGATATTATTTTGATTCTGTAGAAAACTGATGCACACGTATTTGTAATTTCATCAATGAATCATTTCTAAAAACTGGTTTAATATTTGCTGATATCTTTTATTAATATTTTCCTTTCTCTTTCCTTTTTAATTGTTTTGTGGGACGATTTCTTTCCTTTCGTTTTGAATTGCTTTGTGGGATGATTTTTACCTTTTCTGTTGAATTGGTTTGTGTGATGATATTTACCTTTTCTTTTTAATTGTTTTGTGGTAAGGTTTCTTTGCTTTTCTTTTTAATTGTTTTGTGGTAAGATTTCTTTTTTTTCTTTTAATTGTTTTGTGGTAAGATTTCTTTCCTTTTCTTTTTAATTGTTTTGTGGTAAGATTTCTTTTTTTCTTTTTAATTGTTTTGTGGTAAGATTTCTTTTCTTTTTAATTGTTTTGTGGTAAGATTTCTTTCCTTTTCTTTTTAATTGTTTTGTGGTAAGATTTCTTTTTTTCTTTTTAATTGTTTTGTGGTAAGATTTCTTTTTAATTGTTTTGTGGTAAGATTTCTTTGCTTTTCTTTTTAATTGTTTTGTGGTAAGATTTCTTTCCTTTTCTTTTTAATTGTTTTGTGGTAAGATTTCTTTCCTTTTCTTTTTAATTGTTTTGTGGTAAGATTTCTTTCCTTTTTTGTTTTGTGGTAAGATTTCTTTTTTTTATTTTTTTGTTTTGTGGTAAGATTTCTTTCCTTTTCTTTTTAATTGTTTTGTGGTAAGATTTCTTTCCTTTTCTTTTTTGAATTGTTTTGTGGTAAGATTTCTTTCCTTTTCTTTTTAATTGTTTTGTGGTAAGATTTCTTTTCCTTTTTTTTTTTTTGAATTGTTTTGTGGTAAGATTTCTTTCCTTTTCTTTTTAATTGTTTTGTTTCTTTCCTTTTCTTTTTAATTGTTTTGTGGTAAGATTTCTTTCCTTTTTTTTTTTAATTGTTTTGTGGTAAGATTTCTTTTTTTCTTTTTAATTTCTTTTTTTTAATTGAATTTCTTTTTTGTGTAAGATTTCTTTCTTTTCTTTTTTGTTGTAAGATTTCTTTCCTTTTCTTTTTAATTGTTTTCTTTTTTTCTTTTTTGTGGTAAGATTTCTTTCCTTTTCTTTTTAAGATTTCTTTCCTTTTGTTTTTAATTGTAAGATTTCTTTCTTTTCTTTTTTTGGTAAGATTTCTTTCCTTTTTTGTTTTGTTGTAAGATTTCTTTTTAATTGTTTTGTGGTAAGATTTCTTTCCTTTTCTTTTAATTGTAAGATTTCTTTCCTTTTTGTTTTGTGGTAAGATTTCTTTTCTTTTCTTTTTAATTGTAAGATTTCTTTCCTTTTCTTTTTAATGGTAAGATTTCTTTCCTTTTTTTTTAATTGTGGTAAGATTTCTTTCCTTTTTGTTTCAATTGGTAAGATTTCTTTCAATTTTTTTCAATTGTAAGATTTCTTTTTTTTTTTTGTTTTGTAAGATTTCTTTTTTGTTTTTAATTGTAAGATTTCTTTTTTGTTTTTTTTAATGGTAAGATTTCTTTTTTTTTTTTGTAAGATTTCTTTTTTTCTTGTTTTGTGGGAAGATTTCTTTCCTTTTCTTTTTAATTGTTTTGTGGGAAGATTTCTTTTCCTATAATCGATTTTATATAACCAATTGCTTCTTACAACTTGAATAAAATTGGTCCTTTGCAAACAAAACGACATTTACATATTTTTTTCCCCTATTTTATATTTGTCCTTGTATTTTAAAAAATGGAAAATGGAATGGCGAAAAAAATTACATTTTAAAATTTTAAAAATTTGCAAGATGTTTCCGACATTTTTGTACATGCATTAATAATAATGCGACAATGCATTAGTAAGCATAAAAACTTTTAAATTTCAATTTATATTGCTTCATAATATCATGCCAAACATTTTACATAAGGACTTAATTTTGTCAAAAAGTTTAATAAAGATCTGTAGTTTTATTTATTTAAAGGACTGTCCTCAAAATGATATACAAGTTAAATCATATTAAACGTTTTATCACCAATATGGTTGTTTAGCTCTAATATATACATTTATATTCTTCTGATGGATCTTCTTATATTAATTTTAGAATATATTATTCTTGGAAAAATTTTAATCAAACGATACTTTGCCAAAGAATATTTAAGAAATATAATCATGAAAATAATTTCATTTTAAAGATAGTCCTTGAATTTTCTACGACTCACCATGATAAATAAGGTTTCTTTCTAAAACAAAATAAATAATATTGATTCAAATTTTTTTTTTAACCAATATCCAGCAATTTTAAAAGTTCTGTTTAGAATATACGAATACCAACAAAGCGACTTCCATGAAATTGAAATCTCAAGTCTTCCGAATAAGTATTGGTTGCTTCTTTTTGGTCAGAATAAACTAGATGCCAATTCTAGACCAAAAAGTCAAAAACTTTTTATTCGCAAACAACCTGTTACCTACGCAGAAGATGTTTACTCGAAACCCAATCCTCAGATGAAACCAGCTGAGAAAAACACTTTTTTTTTAGACAAGTTTTTCTGAAAATCTAGACAGCGATTACGAATGCTTTGGAATTCTGCTTTTCTTTGAATAAAAAAAATCGCTATTCCTAAAACTTTTGTGTAGGATTATTCGCAGTAAATCTTTTTGGCTTTTTCCAAGTATTCCTAGGTTTCTCATTTTGTTTTTTTACCAATAAAGGGTAAAAATTTGATGTAGGTGGCATTTATTTCAGTATGTTTATTTAGAATACATGTTAAATATTAGGGTACGAATTACTGAGGAATAGTTTATTGGATTTCGAAACTGGTTTGAAATTGTGATCTAAGATGGAAGGCACGAGAAATATGTGATTCAAATCTTTCTATTGTTCTCTTGGAAAACCTACGAAGTCTCAAATACCATCCTGGTGATACACTTCCCAAATTGAGTTGTCAATGAAGCAATTTAGTTGTTTTCTGTAACCCCGGATGATGTAACGTATGTAATGTTATTCATGGCCTGATGGTCGAGTGGCTAGTGCTCTAGCCCTCTGTACCACATATTTCGAGTTGGAATCACAGCGAACCCACAAAAGTTTTTAGTGGTTCGGAATCAACATGGAACACAAAGGTCCAATCTAATTAGCAAAACCACAAATGGATGAGCATAAATAATAAATGTATAGCGGGGACGTACAGTTTAACGGGGATTCCGACCCACTCCCAAACATCCTGCCAGCGCCAAGAATCGAATATAAAGCATGTAGTACCAAAGGCCAGAGCGCCAGCCAATTGGCCATTACGCAGCATTGGGTGTAAGATAATTATGTGAAATTCATAAACAATCTTTTTAGGAGGTTTACTTTACATTCTTCACACAGCTCTCTCAATTACCTAGGCTTATATAGCCTTCTACCAGTTAGAAAAATAACTGCGGATGAAGTATACCATTAACTGGACACCAACGAATGTTGATGGAAAGACGGTTCTTTCCAGGAGGTTTTTTTATGGGTATATAATTTCCAAGAAAATCACTTGGAAATTAGAATTATTATAAAAATTGTAATTAAATAGTTATGATTGAAGTATACGTAGGTTTGTAAAATGAATTGCTTTTTAAAATATTATTAAAAACGACATCCGTAAAAAAATCAATGTTTACTAATAAGATTGATATGGAAATCAAAACATGTTTCAATGAGACTCGTAAAATAATGGATTTTTTTGTACTTCTTTTAATTACTATTTATGTTAATTCATGAAAGCAACAAAAGTTTTATTTAGAGTTTACCGGAAACAGTAACTGGCAACAAATATGTTATTCATAAAAAGAAAAATACGGCTTTTATTATTCTGTCATTCTCTTTTTTTTTTTGTAGGAAAAAAAAAAATTAAATAGTTTAATTACGCGATCTCTAGAAAACGAATTGATTGAAATAACATAAAATTTGCGTGCTTTTCTGTAATATTAAGCAAGAATATAAAAATGGTGGCTAATTAGTAATTATGTCCTTCTAATTAGACAAAAATAAATACATTATTAACTGTTTTAATGAATGAAATTAATTACTTAATTGTGAAAAATTAAACTTTAATTTTATACGATTTTCTCAAAAATCCTTTTTTTTGTTTGATCGCCGAAGATTTTTTACATTTATTTTAATTGATGTATGAAATTGTAAAACCTTAAAAGCTTCTCCGCAAGTTAACATTTTCCATTGAGTGCAATTAAAAAAGAGTTTTAGAAAGACTTTAATGTTAAAGGTGCAATGTGATTCCTGAAAAAGTATCAAAAAATAAATGTTTGCTGAAAATTGTTAGTTGAATTAGTTGGCAAAATTTTCCATTGGTAGCTCTTGTGAGTTTTTACAAATGAAACAAGGGTAATATAAAAAAAAAAAAAAAAAAGTCAATTCCTCCTTTTTTTCACTCTATTGCAGAAAAAGTCCTTTATAAATAACTTTTCATTTATTTTTTTTTTAAGTTTATCTGGCACCATCTATTGGTAGATATATGCAACTTAAATCTAACAAAAACTAAAATTAATTAATTAAAATTTAATTACTGAATGAATATTTGAAAAACTGTATTAGCATCCAGTGTCATCCAGTACAAGTTAAAAAAAATGTATTTGAACTTGAGTGGATGAATAAAAAGTATTTTATTAACGATTGAAAACTTTAACAAGATATATATATATAGAGAGAGAGTGTGAGCTAATAGAAGGGATTGAAAAAAGAATGAAGGAGAAGATTGAATTTTTTTTCATTTTTTTAACTCGTTAACATGCATGTTTTTACAAACAATATCTTTAATTAAATTGCTAATTGGCACTGTGCCAAGTCGTAATCTAAAAAGTTCTTTAAATTACGAGTTCGTAATTATTTTTGTATTATGTAAATTAAATTCATAAATTGGGACCCCTCATGCCTAAATTTTCATTAAACACAAACTGCATAAAGAACTACAGAATTTAGCTCGACAAGCTTTGAGGGAATCACGGTCATTTAGCTGTCGGATTTTAGGAAATGTGCCTTTGGAAGGTTTCTCTGGAACATCATAATTATGTCTGATGAACATTATAATTAACAAGTCTTGTAGAACGTAAAACGCTCTACGATATTTTCTTTGGACAAAATAACCTTTTAATCTAGACGTCACCTTTCTATTTTTGGAATACTTTGAAATTTGCATACACCTACTGTAATTATTTGATTGTCTTTTAAAAGTTAATTGGTTAGCAGATAATGTGACAAATGTTATTCTGTTTTTGATATGTATTGTGAAAATCGAACTTGAATCTAATAGTATTTTTTGTTTATAAAGGAGTTTAGTTCATATCATATGCAATAAGTTGAAATTCCAACTGTTTAAACCGCAGATGAATATGATAAATTCGTAATTGGGACAATTCTTTTTAGTTCGAGGAGGATGGTTTGTACTTCAATATATCACGTTTGGCGAAGCCCTTTTGAAATATAGGTGGGTCTGATATACCCAACAAATAATAGCCCTTAGTAATATAATAAAATTGTTTCCTGGAAATTTTTCCCTAACTTTTGTCCTCAACATTTAGTTACAAGACTAATGTCTGGGTCAAGAAAAAAGTCATGTTTGGATCATGCGATAAACTATATGTTCTCATGTTTGGGTCAAGGATATGCATGATAAATCGGTAAGTTACAAATATCCTTGTTGAATTCAAAAATTACTGCATGCACATCCATATATCTTTTCCATCCTCCATCTTTTGAAATAGAGATTATTTCAGCATTGACCAGGCAATGTTACAGTCCCTTAGTAAGTTAATCAAAACATTTCTTGGAAATATTTGTAAAAAACTTTTAGTCAAAAGCCAGCATGCGGGAAATGAATATTAAATATTGAATTTTAGGCCATGGATAAGGATAAATTTAAAAGCTAGTAAGCTCTTTGTGTAGTGTTCAAAAGGTTGTTGAGTGCTCATAGATATCACTCCTGGTGATATGATTTTGAAATAAATGTCAACCCTAACGTTACCCACAGAAATAATAACCTCTTTTAAAACTGTTCAAAAGATCTCCTGCAGCCTGATAGGCCAATTAGCTCTACTCTCTGGCCTTTGCTACCACAGGTTCAGAATCCTGGCATGGATGTTTATTTAGGCATCCACGTTGAACTGTAGGTCCCGGTCTAATTAGCCTAAAGTGTGCATAAAATGAGCGTAGAACGATAAACCAAACCATTCAAAAGGTTTCCTCGATTCTTAGGAAAAAGTATAGAACAATACATGCTTCTACATTAAAAAAAGACAATTTTTAAAAAGTAAAATTTTTCAAAATAGGTTCTAAAAAAAACTTATTCAACATTAAGATTTTCATTTGGAATTCAAAAACACAAAAGCAAAAAAAAGACAACCTACCAATGGGAAGCAAAAATCTCTGCCGGCGCATTTTAACACCGAAAAGTCGATTCCGAAATGTCGGCGAAAAGAAGTCCACGCAGAAATACTTTAGTATCGGAAAAGAACAGAAGCGAATACATCACAGATGATGCAAGGAAACGCCTTTCAGAAATCTCGAGATCTTCCTCTTTTTCACTTCAACGAACTTTTTTTTTTTAACGTCAAAAAGTTTAAAATAGAAAAGTTTGGGGAAAACAACAATACGGAAAAAAAATTCCGATGGAACATTTCATGTTCGTTTAATCTTACACAACCCACTAAATTTTAAAGTTGGATAGCATGATATAAATTTCTTTATTTGATACAAACACAATAAAGAAATAACGATTGGAAATATTGATATTTTACAGAAGAAAAATCTATTAACGTTAACATTTTTCAAACCACTTCTGGTATTGTGGTTCGATACTTCGGAAAAGAAATATGAATACTTTGCTTTATGTTGAAGAGTTCATTTCTTTTTGTTAGGAGATCATTAATCATGTTGATGATATATGTCAATGATTTGTAATTGTTTTGATTGATATTGAAATTTAATACCTTTCAATGCGATTTGTAAAATAATCATTTATATTTTGTACTTCATTTTTAATTTCTATTTATTTCAATTTACGAAAGCAACAGAAAGATTCATTTAAATTAAAAATTTTCCTTTTTTTTTTTCTTAAATCCGTTAAGCATATTAATGCCACAATCAAAGGCAACAAATATATTATTTAGAGAAAGAATAATATTTACTAAATAAAATAAATTTTCTAAGTAATAATAGAAAATTTATATGCTTTCTATTATTAAACATGAAAAGAAATGGTTGCTAAGTAGTAATTATATAATATTATATTATATATTATATATAGATTTATATTATTGCTTTCCTGGAAACATTTTGGTTTCCAGTTAATTTCTATATGATTATACCTATTTACTTTTCTGTTATTTTAGTTTTTTTATTGATATTGGCTCATCGAATATTTTATTTGCTGTAATATTGATTTCTTTCAGGAATACCATTTATATATACCAGTCCACTCACGGGTAATGAAGGGAAGGTTGATTGATATTCTTTAACAGCTTCAAAAGTGGGCATTTTGATTTTTTTACACAGAGCTCTATTTAAAGAAAAATTAAAATTTATAAATTAGATACACAAGTGCAATTCTTGCGCATTCGGAGATTTGCAGAGTTCTCACTCTACGATATCACATGGCATGATTCACGAAATCATGAGGCTCATTTGAAAACTTTTCTGTTATTTCAGTTTTTCATAAAAAAACTCTTTTTTAAGATTGATATTGATTCATCAGTAATTTTTTTTGGTCTATAACCAATCAGTATCATATTACATCATATTCAACGTTTGTTTCGACCTGTAACATAAACCAGGATTCGCAATTTCTTCCACTGTACATGTAGGTATAAGTTTTGAATGACAGGTTGTTCTTATAAGTACAAAACTCTTTGCATGCAACATAAATACCAATAAATCTGGTCTTTTTGAGTGATGGGTTTATTAAATGCCTCAAATACCGTACATTCGAATGGGTATGAAATGCCAAACTTTCTTGTAACTCAAAGTTATTGACTTCCAGTTGGGCAATTTAAATATCTCAATTTGCCAGACACTTGTACACGATGATCTAAAATCTCTATCGAGTTTCTTTGTTTCTGAACGCTGTGCCAAAACAGATGCCGTCTGTTGCAACTTCATTTGCTTCTTTCCGATTTGTGCTTTTCTCAGTTATTAGGCAAAAAATTTGGTACCTACAAAAAAAAAAATCTGTAATAAGAAAATTAAAATATTGAAAAATTAAACGGAATAGAATGACAAATTTATAACTTGGTTTCTATACTGAAGTATTATAAAAGCATACAAATAATTTTGTACATATTTTTAGAATTTTTTCAAGATCGTATGATAGATCTATTAAGCATACAATAAAAGATTATCATGACAGTTATCTTTGATATAAAAAACCGAAAATACATGCAGTAAACAACTAGTTGAATTTCAACTGCTACTGCAAACCTTATATCACCGAACTATTAACTAAGGGCCTGTTTACAGCTATAAGAATAATGCGGGCGAAATTGTGCCAACAATTTTGAGGCTAACACTTTAAAAGGTTTCAACTGGAATGTTTGAAACTTTAAGAGCACAAGGGAATAATAATCAATCTACAGATTCATCGATTCTACCCTCTCGCAGACACAAACTTTTCTTTCAACATCGATCTCTGTTGTTGAATCAAGTACCCTTGAATCATAAACACATCTTCATATGAACAAGGCTACTCTTTTAGGTTTTCATACAAAAATGCATGTTTAGGAAAAATACTCTTCAACATATACGGTTTACTGATTTATCGTGCCATCACCAGCCAGCTCAGTTTTGAGAATCCCGATGGGTGGTTTGTCGCTCTATCATCTTGTGCATTTGGAGCCAAAATTCCGAAAATTTTCAGGATTCGGGCCATTGGCTTCTGATGGGTGAAGCCAAATTGAATTTTCTTGGGATATGGGTACAATAATGGTAATGCGAGAGGCAGTCAAAAGTTCCTGGAATTTCATTGTTACACTTTATTATCACAATATAATTAAACTTTTTTATTATTGAAATTCATAACAGCACTATGACTGCGATTGAATATTTTGAAAAAGCACAGAGGACCCAGTATCTTGAGACAATCATTACTGGAACCGAAACCTGGTATACGCAAACGACCCGGAACAACAATGCAGCTATCAGAATGGAATAAAAGTTTTATCCTCAAAATCACATCATGCCGAATCCAAAACAAAAGTGATGTTCTTTGCTTTTTCGACAACTAAAAGAAAGTGCACCATGAATTTGTACCAGATAGATAAATTGTTAACAACGGCCCTTTCTATGTGCAATTTTGAAAAAAGGGAAAAAAAGCAATTAGATAAAAAAAAAAAATTCCAGCAAAATAGCAAGGATGGTTGTCACTACATAAAGACAGTGCTCCTTCCAACACATCGATGACTGTGCAAACACGATTCGCAGAAAAGAACATTCCAATCTTCCACCAGCCTCTCTAATTGATGTATTTAGCACATAGATTTCTGGTCTTTACCAAAACAAAATAAGCCTCAAATGGTAACTGTTGCGACACCGTAGAGGATATCAAAAGTAAACACGTCGGCTGAACTTCGGAAGATACCACAACAAAAGTTTCATCGTTGTTTCCCGCAATACCAGGAGCTGTGAAGCAAATACGTGTTACTAAGGAGCCTACATTGAAGGCGATTAATTAAACGTGTGCCTATATTGTGGTAATAAAGAGTAACAACGAAACTCCGGGAACTTTCTGAATGTCCATCGTATAATAAGGGCACGATAAATCTGCAGGTTGAATGAACGTTCATTCCCACCGTGGCGTGCGGCGGCGACGCGTCACGCGGCAGGGAGGAAAATTTTTCGACCCGTTCACACCGAAACGTCAGAAATCGCTTTACTCCTAGTGAAGTTCCAGTTACTTCTACTAGATGGAAGATCTACTAATGGCTCAAATCAAGTCACATGATGGGACACAGCAAACGTTTGAGAGTTGAAAGTTGGTCAACTCGAAGCGGTGGATTTCAACCGGTTTCAGTCGAACACGGTGAAGCTAGTGATTGGTCAACGCTTTCTACGCCTCACGCCTCAGTGGGAACGAGCTTTCAGAGTAGGGTGATTTGTCCACTCAAACTTGTGATGCAAAACTAAGATGAAAAACCAAGCACCTTTAGTGCAGAAATACAAAGATATCAGCAAGACTGTTCTTCCATGATTTTAAAAAAGTCACAGGCTTCAAAAACCATAAAACCTCTACATTAATTTTGGTGTATACATTTATCGTGTCCATCTCTTGTTGGCATGAATTTAAGAATCATACCGACAAACCGTACAAAATTGTTTGTTGGATATAGGTACAATAAATCTGCTTGAAACAGAGTAGGTTGTTTTATACATTCAAAATTATGGGGCAAAAAACATGAATAAAGTTCCACAGACATCTTGAGGTCAATTCTGGGTAACAGGGTGCTACAAATATAACGTTTTTACATCAAATGACGTCAGACCAAAGTTTCTGCATTCGAAAACATCTTTTATTATGGCCCCACTTTTCACTATCTTTAGTGAGTATCATTCTGTTCTATTATAATTTATTAAATTTTTTAAAAATTTTATTTAATCATGTAAGGGATATATTTAAAACAAGCTGTTTCATATTTATTTAAAGTAATTAAAGTAGTTTATTGTGTCGGGTTTTTCCAGGGAAATCTTTTATTTCATACTAACATAAAAATAAAAATTAAAAATTTTTTTCTCAGTGGTAACAGCTATATAATTTTAAAATAATTTAAAAATGCTGTACCTAATAAATAAAAATAAATCTTACTATTTCATGTGGAATTCTTTCGAATGATTAAAAACTCAGAATGTGAATGGTGAATTACAGATTTACAAGTACCAATTGATAGCCGAATGCAAAAGCTTTCTATCTATCTAAATTTACAATTATGCCATAAGCAAGCATTTGCATATTAGTTTCTATGTTCGCTTTATTTCAAACCAATTATTGAAATGGATATCTTTATCCTAACATTTAGCACCTAGTGAATTATCATAGAACAAGAGAATTGGGGAAATATCATTTACATAAAATTGATGAATGAATGAGTATTGCCGATTAATTGTTGGAATGTATGTTAATAATCAAGACATTATTCACACATCGCCAAATTAGTTATGCCTACAGGTATATTAGGGATTTATGTTAAAGATAAGGATTAGGAGCTTTACGATACTAGAAACGTATATACATGCAAAGAGACAACGCAGATGTTCATTATTACATTGAAAATGGTAGGCCTAACACTGCTGTAACAATTGTCAACTTAATGATTTTAGTAATATTTAGTGTTTCTCATGACCATGATTTATATTCAATGGAATGTGGTCAGATAATATCTGAATAAGTGTAATTTTTAGATGCATGCCAAAATAATAACAATAAAAATGTCTTTAATTGAAATTTTTTTTTTAAAAATATTCAAATGCTTGTTTTAATGGAAATTATATATCAAATGATACATGGGAAGAGTTGTGCATGTATAATCATGTTTGTTTTGTATTGTCATATTTGGTGATCGTAGTGACAAATTTAATGATTTGAAGGTACATATACCTGTTGGCGATCGATTTGGCTTAATAGAAATAAGACTACAGTACTAGCTATTAAAAAGATAAAGATTCTTCATTTAATACTATAAGAATACCCTAATTATAATAGTTTTGTACCTGAATAGCCGAGTGGCTAGTGCTCTGGTTGCTTGATACCATAGGTTTCGAGTTCGAGTCCCGTGGATGTTTGTGGTGGTTCGGAATCCACTTTAAGCTGTAGGTCCCGGTCTCATATGACTGTAGAGATTTGGGCGTAAGGCTGACAACCCTACCCAGTAAAAAGATAACATCTCCTGTCTCGAAATCTGCCATTAGCTTTGGCCCACCATGGGGATGTTGCGCCAATGATGATGATGATAATAGTTTTAATTAAATGTATGTTTTCGTAAAAATAATTTTATTTTTGTTTCTGCAATTGTGATTGTAAGTAATCTGGTTATTTCTCTAGATTTTCATTTATAATTAAGAATCGGAATATGAAAATTGGATTCTTGAGAGTTTCCAGTTTTATTTTTAAAATAAAAATAACACTTTTAAATAGCCACGAAGAAATTATCGAGGCTAAATTTAGCACGTATTTAATAAAAAGTTTTAATATTTATAAGAATTTCTGTAATGAAAAAGCTTTATGTATTCAAAATAATAATAGAAATAGTTTTCCATACATTAACTCTTTTATGGACTGAACACTTATATTATTTTTTTCATACAAAATCCCCAAATATAGATAAAAAAATTTAATGATATACTTAGTAAAATTTAGTTGCATAGTTCTGTAAAAAATAAAATTCATATTTACATTAAGTACATTATTACATTATAACATTATTTTCTAATAATAGCGAAAATGTTTTGTTACAGAAAAATGTTATCGATAATTAACTTTCAGAAAAATAAGTTAAGAGGTACCATAATTAATCATCATAATCATACTGGGCTTCTATGCTTTAGAAAATTTGGAGATAATTAATAATTTCAATTCTTTCCTCTTTACTACACTAATTAATCAATATAACAATTAATTATTTAACTTCATCATTAATAACTAATAATGATGAAAGTCCCATATTGTTTTGCACTTATTCAACGAGTTAATTAGGTGTTTCATAAAAATCAATGATTAATAACTGGTTCATAATTTTACATCAATAAAAATAGAAAATTATTTAGAAACGATAACCAATGCATCATTGCACTAATCACATACGAGTTCACGATTTTGCTAATATTAAATATCACATTTATGATTTTTCTCCTTGTTTGTTACTCAAAAAAAGATCTCTTAGGCACTTCTATTATTTTTTTCTTAATTTTATACTAACTATAAAAAGAATAATAAAATGTATAAACTTGATGATATAGTTAGGTAAAAGAAGACAAATGTTGAATATTTTATAAATAAAACTGATTCATAAAATTTAACTGATTTTCAATCACATGCTATATAGAAACAATAAAAGTATTTGAGCAAATAAAATAAAAACAAGTAATATAAAAAAAAATTAAAGACAATTCCTACTTTTTTTCACTATATTGCAGAAAGTCCTTTATAAATAATTTCTATTATTTTTTGTAAGTTTATCTGGTGCCATCTATTGGTAGATATATGCACCTTAAATCTAAAAAAACTAAAATTAATTAATTAAATTTAATTAGTGAATTAATATTTGAAAAAACTGTTTTAACATACAGTGTCATCCACTACAAGTTCAAAAAATGTATTCGAACTTGAGTGGATGAATAAAAAGTATTTTATTAGCGATTGAAAATTTGAACAAGATATATATAGGGAGTGTGTGAGCTAATAGAAGGAATTGAAAAAGTATTTATGGATATGTTTGTAGCTATTGTTACTTACTACTCATTTACATTTACAAAGGCGGTGTTCTCTGTGAACTCTTTTTGAAAACTAATCTGTAACTTTCTGGAAATTCTGGAAATTATAGTTCCTGTCGCCATTAAATTACACGAGAGAGCTGAGAAGCCATTGAACTTCTGTTGCGTCTCACTGCAATGGGCATTGGTTGACATTGGCCAGCCCAGATCTTCTTTATTTAACTTATTCAATATCTTTAAGCAATTTCTATCAGTTGAACACCAAGCAGTCGATACATTTAAGTCTCTATCCATTTACAACTGATTGTCCCTGCTGCCAGTCTCTATCAATCTGCAATTGAGGTTGCCCTGTTTCAAGTCTCTATCAATCTGCAAATGAGGTTGCCCTGTTTCAAGTCTCTATCAATTTGCAATTGAGGTTGCCCTGCTTCAGTCTCTATCAATCTGCAATTGAGGTTGCCCTGTTTCAAATCTATCATATCTGCAAATGAGGTTATCCTCTTTCTATCAATCTGCAATTGAGGTTGCCCTGATTCAAGTCTCTATCAATCTGCAATTGAAATTGCCCTTGGGCTTTTAAGTTTTTAAATCTGCAATTGAGATTGGTCTGCTTTTCCAGTCTCTTAGAGATGCAGCTTTACTGTCTTTTAACGATACTGAACTCCTTAGCGATTCATGCTTTAAACTCCTTTATTTCTAAGATTAAATGCTTTTGGTCTGTGGCTCCGTTGGAATTAGTTTCCTTTAGAATTGAAAAATGATATTGTAAACAAAACTGCAAAAAATTAATTGATAATAATAATAATAAAAAATAAAAAGATTAACAGAGAAATTTGCCACTTGCGCTCTAATTTATATATGCATCATCCATAAGCTTGTATACGTCCCACCATGGATTTGCATCTTTGTTTGGTAGCAGTAGTAGTAGTAGTATAAGCAGTAGTTTTACATTTGTTTCAGTAGTTTTGTATGGAATTAATAAAATATGCAAACTATATGTGTAGGCAAGTTATAGTGGTATTATTGACGTTATATTATGTTGTAGGTACGGTGCACATGCAAACATGTTATATAGTGCAATATTGAAGGACATGAGCAGGAAAATATTGACTTCTAGGAAGATTTTCAGAAATAATATCCCTCCATTTGCATGTTGTAGAAAGAAATTCTGTGAATCTCTTACAGTCGCTAAGAGTCTTTTACAAGCGCTGTCACAATCTCTAGTCAATAACTGCGTTTATGAATGCAACGAAAGAAACGCACGCTTTTAATAAATTCAGACATGAACTTTTTTGAATGCTAGATTTTAATATTATCACGAGTATATGAATAATCATACCAACTCATTACAGAAGGGAAATGAGTAATATTCATTGCCTCTGGTACATTCTATATACATTGAATCTGGTAATGCTATTTAAAATAAAACGTTTTTTAACTGACAATTTTCATCAGGAGTCATTTTTTATTTTTATTATTGCTGAATAGTTGACTTGATCTTACATGACGCAGCATATTCATTTTCCATCGAGCGATAAATGTATTAGAGGGAATTTAAGATTTTGAACATGTTATTTTTTTATGCTTGAACTTAAATATATGAACCGAAGTGGCCTGGTGAATAGCGCATTGTGTTTGCGATCTAAAGGTTCTTGGTTCGAAATCAAAAAAGCGATACCGAAGCTTAAGTAGGTCTAAAAGAGCCATGACAAATCTATTGGATGGAATATCCACTGGGAGAAGATATTCCATCATATTTATTAACGTCTCCTTTTCACATATACTGCAGTTGGCGATGAGCGTTCAAATTATCTAAACCCAATGTGGCTGTACTTTGTTATCAGTCTAGGATAGAATTCATATACAAGGCCGTTTTATAATTTTTGAAGTATAGAGTAAAAATCCACGATCCACAAGAACTAATGCGTATCTCACGTAGAGAAAAAGAAATGTTTAATAAAATGTTAAGAGATGTGATATACAGACGACAGCGTGCGGAGAGAAAAATAAAAATGTTTAAATAAATTATACTCGAGATGTATGGCAACCATAAAGTCTTGAGTCTTGAATCATTTTAAAAGTTAGAAGTTAATTAGTCATGGCTTAATTAGTTGCAGTTTAGGCTTCGCGTTGTAGTGATTGCTTTGCTAGTTAGTAATCTGCTTGCATTGTAGAAATTAAATGATATGTTTGTGTCAATGACTCCTCTTAATTCTAACATTTAAATATTTACATTCACCTTATGTTCATCATTTTTCGGTAGCTAAATATTATACTTTCGTAAAAGTTTCGAAGTTGCAGAATAAATAGAATTTAACTACAGCCAATTACGTCCGTAAAGGTAAATAAACCCGTATCAGGTCATAATCTGTACTTATAGTTACAAAACTCTTCAGTTATATGGATTCGAATTTCAGTTATAAAACAAAATTCAAACCATTATTTTAAAATTAGCATGGTTTTACAATAAAAGAATATCTAAAATTTAGAGATTTGGCTTAATTTAATTGATGCTTTCACTATAGTGTTAACTTTCATTTTAATATTTTCAAATTTAGGAAATAGATGAAGTCGACAAAAATATTTGAATTAATTTTATTTCGTAGTCTACACGATCAACAATTAGCATTATCTAATGCCCTCCTCAATATGTTATTAGAAAGTTCTTTTATTGCGCTTGGCAATTTTAGAGATGATATAAACAAATTTTTTTCACACAAATGTCGAGTACAGTTTTGAGGAGAAACCAAAGCATTTGATCGAACTACTCTTGCTAAAAGCTGATTTCCCGAAAGACCAAAGACCAAAAAATAAATAAACTAGATAAGACTAAAGAAAAAAAGATGTAGGAAATGATGCTTTGTCGTATCTTTCAAAAAACCTGGAGACGAGTTTTTTTTCCATTTCGTTACATTTTACTTATTGGACTGGAAAAGACCGCGAAACATTCTTTCTTGGAATAATGTTGAACCTCAAATTTATTCTCAAACTGCAATCAAAACATTGTGTTCTTCCGCAAACGATATATTTGATTTGTAACCTTTATTTTGGTTGGATGAAAAGAAAATATTCGGAATGATTTCTGTCTTTGTGTTCTGTTCACTTAATTATTAAAACGCATCGAAAAAAATTGCAATATTGTTCTTAACCTATATTCAAAATGGTTCATTTTAACTAGACAAGAATTCTGTATTCTTTCGATATTGTATTAAAAGAATACTTTTAATACAATATCACAAGTTACTTAGTATTAGATTCGTATAATCAAGTTATGTAAAATTTAAACATGTAAGTACACGGATAGGGATATATTAGTCTTTTTATAGTCAAATGTAAGAAGCTGTGTACTTCCCTACATAGTTTCGTATATGGTTACCCCTACATGGGTCACCCAACAACTAATGTGGAATTGAAATCTTGTGTGTCTATGCTGAGGATGATTTCTGTCGTTTGTGTCCTGTTCGCTTAATTATTGAAAATATCGGGGAAAAAAACTGGTAATATTGTTCTTAAGTTATATTTAAAATGTTTCATTTGAACTCGACAAGAATTCGGTACTTTTTCTAAAGAAATATTTAATACAATATCACAAATTACTTAATATGGCTTAGCTTAACTATCAACTATACTTATTATATATGGACGTTACTTAATATAGATATTTTGATTAACATAATATATGATTCGTAGCATCAAGATTTGTAAATTTTAAACGTGTAAGTACACGAATTGGGAAATATTAGGGTCTATATACTCAAATGTTAGACAATGTATACTTCCATACAGGGCTTAGTATATGGTTCCCTGCATGGTTTACCCAACAACTGATCTGGAATTAAAATCTTGTATGTTTATGATGAGGATAGACAAATTAGAAATTATTATCTTTCATTATCTTATCTTAAATTATTATTGATTATCTTTCCCAAATGCTATACTATGTCTTGATGACGCTGAATCTTCTATGTAGTGATCAAAATATCTACATTAACTCCGGTCAAAATACATTAACTTTGAAACAATATAGTTCCTTAATCGGTAAATATAACATTAAAAATCAAGGCAAAAGGTAATTTTCTTTTTAAATTTTAGAATTGAGGTAGTCATAATTTTTGCAAGCAATTATGCTTTAAATAGCAGGACCTGCGGAAAACACGACAATGATATATAATATTTTGCCACACATTATATCATTTATAAAGATTAAACTGCTCAACAAAGTATAATTATTATGTGTCTGAATGTATTTTAATTTTTCAGTTTGATCCCAGTGAACATTGCAGTAATTACCAAAGCTTCATTCTTCAAACAATTCGAAAGGAATTGGTAGTAAACGATTTCACATGAAAAGATGTCTGGCTGTATAATTATATTTGCTCTCAGAAGGGGACCATTTGCTAATGATCCTCTTCTCTGTAAGTGCAATTCCCAATACTGTCTAGGATATTCATTGATTTTTTAAGAATAGCAGCATCATTTCTTCCTGAGTCTACTGGTTTACCAAGCTCTCTGTTTATAATAACAGGAATTGTAGCTTTTTTTAGGCATTGAACGACTTTTAAACTTGCCTATTTAGGAAAAAGACAATTTAAAGAACTTATTGTGGAGAAAAGACTTTTTTTTGCGGAAACAAAAGATATTATTCTTGCAGATTCAGTTCGAGATGCAAGAAATGAGCAAATTGTAACTTTTTCTTGTCTAAGCTGGTATAAGTATCTTTCAATTGCTCGCTACTTGGGTTTGAGGAAGGGATTATAGGAATGAAAAGGAATGTTTACACTAAACCTCAAGGTCAGCTCGCAGTGTTACCAGAAACCAATATTGACTCACGGAATTCTTTTTAGCGTTTTGAAAAGGTTAACACGTATGAATGACTATTATTTTATTAAAAATAAGTTCAAAACTATCTTGCTACGATAAATTTCCATATTTTACTTTTTTTTACAATTAAATTTTCTTTGACTGAGGGCTGTTTGCCTATAAAAACTACTCGTATTCAAAATATTTTAAAAAATTTTATCTTACTTTTTATGTGCAAAATTTTTCAACACACACTGGTTTTTTAAAACCAAGGATCTCAAAAACTGAGATTACTTTGTCAAGAATAAGTAAATTATCATAAAGAACACGCAGTATACATAAGAAATAAGGTTGCATCGTTATGCTATATACAAACAAATAAAGCTACTGTGTTTAACATCATGGGACACGTGGTAAAAACAGACTAGTTTGAAATAACTTGCTTTACCACAACTTTAATTAAATAATATTATTAAGTGAATAGAAGCCGTCCAGATAATCCCTTGTAACAAGATGAATGAAAGTGAGCCATTGTGTAATGCATAAAATGTAGAATCCATTTCTAAGAAAAGAATCGTCTTCCAAAGGTAAATCCAAAGAAGACATAGAGCTACAAGTGTTGTAGATGATAGCACTGTTCTGTTAATTCTGTCAGGCATTTTAATATGGCAGGCACTTAAGGCATTTCTAATCCAGTAGGTTTTTCTGATCTAATTTGTACATCGCCTTACGTAAAAAACAGGACTTTCTTTAGACATTTTCTTCCGGTTGGCGGGAATGCCTAAGTAATTTTTAATACTTTGGCACTTATCTGATTCTTGATAAAGGTAGAACTCCGGTATTTTTAAAAATTTAGGTTCCATTTTTAATGAATGTTAAAATTGACTCTTTGATATTTCTTAATTTGAGTACATCTGTAATAATATATGTAAAGTCCCTAATTGTCCAAATTAGTATGGACTAGCTCACTTAGAATAAGCAAAAACTGGAACAAAACGAATTCACATAAACTGTCATTAAATAAAGAGTTGAAAGATATATTTATAAATTATTTATTAATTTTTATGGTACTTCATGTACCATTATGATGTATGCCTTAATAATGAAGAAGGAAATGATACATTTGATAAAGTTCTTATAGTTTGTTATTTGTTTGTAGAATGACCAATGTTTTCTTGCTGCAATGCTACGTAACTACACCAAGAATTTCAGGTGTATTTCTTTTTTTTTCTGCTCAATGTATTCATTAGTTTTTTCCATTAAACGAGTACTTTCAGAATTTCTCATTTTCTTCTAATAGGCATTGTTTTTATCGTCGCTGCGCTGTGGTTCAAATGCCCAACAACGCCTACAATCATGTCATCAGTAATGTCTTGCCTTTTTACCGATCGCTTGAATTGACCCCTAATAAATAGTTGCCCATTTCTTGAAAGATTGCAAGCTCCTCCCCCCAATATTTCAAGGATAGAAAGATAAGAAGTAGCTCCTTTGTTATATATATAAAAAGCTGCACCTCTTTCCCTCCTTCCATGAGACCACGCGGGTTCTTAGAATTGGCCTAGATGTTGCTGTCTACCAAGTGGGATAAGGAGAAAAAAATGAAAGGATTAAATCTATTCACGAATGGCAGAAATCTTTGATAAAATCGAAAGACAATAGTCAGATTGTTTCTGGAACAAAGTAAATGCTTAAGAGTTTTCCTGCTCATATAGTAAGGAAGACATAGTCTATGGCTCAAAAAGAAATAGGGCCATAGGGCAAAAAGTATTAGAAATAGGTCAGTCTTTCTGTCCTATTTCTTCGTTGTCATGGCTTAGAATAAGATATGTATTCGCCAAACAAAGGACTTCAGATTAACGAACACATCGCTGAAACCTAGATAATACCAAAATTTACTATTTTAAAACTTGTTGTTTTAGTTTATAACAAAGTCAGTGACATATTTATATACTATACCGTCTATCAAGCAAAAATACTACAACACATTTTTAATACCTCGTGGATTATCTGGCTTTTTAAATCTCTATTTTGTCCTACATGACCTTAAATCTTTTTCATTTTGTTAACTCTTTATTGATAGGCGTATACAAATATTTCTATAGTGAATGATATTTTATGATCTAGTAATACAAATTGCTTGCTTTTTTTTTTTATTGCATGTATTAGACATATTACGGATTCAAATGTCAGGTAATCTGTTACCCTACCACATACAACTCTGAACTCCCATAGGAATAACATTGTATTGTTGGGGTTAATATCCTCCTATACTCATACTCCTGTCTAACAGAAACCCGCCCCAATTTATAGGTTTACTGTGGTCATGGCTGGCTTATGCAGTTGTTTCGAACATAAATCTTCTACTTGGGGAGCTATCTACCAAATCAATCTAATTTTTAACGATAAAGTTTATATATATTTTTTTATATATTTATTAATTAAAACAAATTTTAATTAATTGATTAACATTGGGATATTTTGCATTAATTATATCTTTAATAAAAGTTATTATTTAATTACACTTAAAGAAAGATGAAGAAATCCATTAATGATTAGAATTGCAACAGCCGTAATCATTCTCATTTTTAAAAAGAATTTAAGCTTACTGTAGATTAAAATGGCAATGTTTTAAACAAGTTTTATAAAACCTCTAATGGATGTTATCGAATTTTAAACATAAACTTTAAAAATTTATTTTTATAGTCCATTTATTCCACAGCAAATCACCTTTTAATGGACCACCATTAAAAATTTGTTTTCTTACATTCTAACGCGGAAGCCACTAAAGAAAAATTATCCGATATTTAAATGGCGACAGCATAACATTCTTTTAAAGAATATTGGAGTTTAATTAGAATAGTTCACGAAAATTATCTAATGTTATCCTGTATTACGTGAAGTTTAAGAAAACATAAAAAAAAAAAAAATCAAAAAATTTATTAGCATATAGAAACGTGTACATTTTTCATAAATGATATTCAACCACAGATTTAGTTATTTCAGTTTTTCTACTAGAACATTTTATTTTTATTTGATATATATTTTGAAATTATTCCAAATCCATTTGATCTTTTTAGTTAGGCTATCTTTTTGATGTTTGTTTGTAAAAATTCAATTCCTAATACTTAAATTAGTTATAAATATATATTTTTTTAATTTCATAAAATAGCACTTGTGCCAGTGACAAAGTTTTAAAGAAAAAATTTAGAAAGACAAGTTTATATAAATTTTATTTTCAGAAAATATTTAAATGAAAATAACTTGTTAAATAATATGAAACAATGAATTAAGTACCTGAAAATATTTTATGTCACTTAATTCAAAAATGCAAAGTATTTTGCCTTAAGAAATTAAGTAGAAGTAAAGAGACAAAGGAAATTTTCATGACTCTACTTCATGAAGCAGGCTAAGTCTCGTGGTTTGTCACGATGGCTTTAATAATACTGAATCTACTACAGCTGCACTGTATTAAAAACTAATGGCATAAATTCAAGTGATTAGCACAATTTCTTATTGTGATTTTCTATTATTAGAAATTATTTCGACTTATTCTGAAGATTGACTCGTTTAAATAGTATTTTCATTCTGTAAATAAGGTAATTTTTTTTTTTATGTTTTAATAATCACTCAAATACTTTTCTCCGCCACAAATCCTTACTACTTTCTGTCTTTTGTCTTATGTCTTTTTCACAAATGGTAGACCTGTCATTCAAGAATTTTATCATGTACTACGTAACTGTGGTATAATTTTAAATGAATATTGAAGTCGTATATATTGTTTCACTTGAGTACCTTTGCACTTGCCTCTTTTTTTTTAAAAACAGCATAATACAATCTATCCTTCAGTTAATAACAGATAAACTGTCTACTTAAGGTTAGAATATTTATTTGGGACTTCTACATTTAACGTTATTTAAACATTCTTCTCGAGTCTAATGCAATTCAAGTCTAATCTAAATCTCTTTTCTAACCTAGTTAGATCTTTCTATCTAAATAATTGGGTTAATCTAATCGGATGCAAGTTCATTTAGATTACATCCACATTTGATCGCGTATTAGAGTTAGATTGGGCATTGATTTAATAACGTTTGATTATGCTGCATTGTAGTAGTACATTGCCGCATATTGGCGTTGGATATTGATACATGGATTGTATTGGATTCTACATGGATTGGTGCATGGATACACAGACATTGGTACATGGCTTAAGATTGCCGTTGAGTCAGAAAAGTCGGTACTATTTTGCCAATCAGATGGTATAAACAAGTAATATAAAAAAGAATTTTAAAATCAATTCCTACTTTTTTCACTATATTGCACAAAGTACTTTATAAATCATTTTCATTCATTTTTTTTAAGTTTATCTGGCGCCTCTATTGGTATATATATGCAACTTAAACCTAAAAAAACTGAAATTAATTAATTAAATTTAATTACTGAATTAATATTTGAGAAAACTGTATTAACATCCAGTGTCATCCACTACAAGTTCAAAAAAAATTTATTTGAACTTGAGTGGGTGAATAAAAAGTATTTTATGAACGATTGAAAATTTGAACAATATATATATAGGGAGAGTGTGAGCTAATAGAAGGAATTGAATAAAATAGCTTTATTTTAAGTATTTTATGGGGACTTATTTGACTCCTAACTACGCTATGTCTTTTTCACAAATGGCATACCAGTCACTCTGGAATTTTTTTTTGAATTTCTTATATATATATATATAATATATATATATATATATATATATCTTATATAATTTATTGCAAATGTATAATATATAATCAACAGTGTTTTTGTATGTCACATGATAATAAGGCAAAATCAGTAACGATCTGATATTAGGAAGTTAATCATCGAAGGAGAAAGAAATTTTTAAACCATTTCATATAACGCAACTTGGACACAAAACATTTTTTTTTTTTCATGACTTATTGAAATGATTTTGGATTTCTTGTGGTGTATAACAATCTAATCGAATAGTGAAATTCAGTAGTGTCCTTTAAAAATATGTGGATGTTTGTGTAGTGGGTTTTACATCTCATTAATACGCTTTTTTAGTTTCACCTGTATGTTTGTTTGTAACTGATTCTTTGGGCTCAATTTTACCCTACTTTAAATGATCAGATTTAATTTAAACGTTGTAGACTTATCAAGGACCGACGACGATAAAATATTTTGATAAGTTTATTATCTCATCATGATTAGGATCGAAAGGATTAGTGATTTTATTTTAACTTATGAAGAGCAATTTAACCCATGTAAAATGAAAGTACTTAAGACATTCAAACCAACGTGGGATAGTGGCACAATGGATAACGCGCCTGACTACGGATCAGGAGATGCCCTGTTCGAATCCTGGCTGGCTCGACATACTCGCATTTAGCTTTGTTTTACTCACAATTAAATTATTGTAAGAACTATAGTTCCAGTCCTCCGTACTGGGACCTCATTTAAATATTATAGTTTAAAAACACTAAAAGCACGTTTTTTAGCGTTGATCAAACTAAAAAGTAAAAATAATTGTTAACATAATAAAATTATGACGAGAAAATGAATGCCACTGTTCTAAAAGCGTAGGGTGCTCGATATCAATCGTTATAATTTTTCACTAGTTTCATTTCGAAATGCAGAGTTAATTTAAAAATGTCATAGAAAGCACCCCACACTTTTAGAACAGTGATATTAATTTTCTTCAGTAATTTTATTCTTATGTTAACAATTATTTTTTACTTTTTAGTTTGATTAACTTTAAAAGCGTGTCTTTTAGTTTTTTTAAACTATAATTTTTTTTTCAACTTTTTGATTTACATTGAGATAAACTACTACTCTCACGATCACAAAATATTAAGGAATCTTTAAAAACAAATTAAGCAGCTGTCTATTAAAAACATCGTTCTTTGTAATTCTAAATTTTTTATAGAATCTATTTTTAGTCTAACCTTTAAAAACCTTTTACTATGAAAGAACACTTTAAGCGTTTGATTTGCATATATAGTAGAAGGGAAATAAATCTCATCGACATATTCTTTATATTATATAGATAGTGCCAATAAAGTGTCTTTCTACTTTCTGATAGATCAAAAATATTTTTCTCTGTTGAAAATCATATATCCCTTTAATTATTAATATTTTTAAAGATAGCTTGTAATTCAAAAAGTATTGACTGGGATTCAGTTATTTCCTTTACGAAGAACATGATTTTCTGAATAAAGGAGATTTTTTAAAGAAATGGCTTGTTCGCCTTCTTACGTCTAAAGCAATGTTGTGAGACTAAAGACATGTTTGTGATATCGTATTTACATAATAATGCAGTGATAAAGTTACTCTCCTTAAGTATTTATAACTCAATGCACAACGAGAAATAAGATCAGGTTTGAATGTCTTGTATTTATGTCTACAAAGGATGCTCAACACGAAATATTAATTATGTTTTTATTACACAATTTTCCTTTAAAATAAAATGTTCGTTTAATTGTTTAGTAAACTTCTAATTAAATTAGTATATCGCAGTAAGAGTTAAATACATGTTATAGCATGTAAAAGAGATCGTAATTTTTCAGTTCCATTTAAACGCTGTTATCTTAACCAACTACTGACATAAAATTGTGTTAGCATATCAATGAATATTTTTTAATTAATTTTGTTCTTGCATTGATTGTACATAATATTTCTCATATTTGTGTTCAATACCAGGCATTTTGAAAATCATTCTCTCTATATAAAGATGCTTACCAATTTCTACAATTTTCCTTCCTTATTTTAATTTTCCTTTTCTCCATACCTCATTCTCATACCTAGGGCTATGTGGCTTACTATCAGTTAGAAAGGTGAGGATTGAAATTTTCTTGTTTTTACTACGAAGAAATTTAGATAAAATATATGCATTTGAACATGAAAATCTTTTAAATAAATGTCTTTCAGAGGCATATATCTTTCAGATATACATCGGTGTCATGCATCTGGGTGATCCAGTAATCTTTTCCTTCTTTTTCTTCTGTTCTTTCTTAAATGAAAAAGAAAGAATAGAAAGAACTTCTTTCTTTTCCTTTAAGAAAGAACAGAACGAACGATCATCTATAGAAAACTATCGCAATTAGTCGATAGTTTTCTATAGACTCATTTTCTATTATTTTCATATAAGATTATTTGGAAATTTTTTATTCAATTTTAGTACATGCAATTCTTGCTTCTTATTTCGACGCATATGGTAAAGGGCAACTACTTGTATGTAGCTAGAAATCATTACTTTTTGTTGTCGTTGTATGACAATAGAACTCAAGACACTTTTGTATGGTTCATAGCTACCCATAAGTATTAAAGGGAGAACATTGCCATTTGGGATGGTTTTTATGGGTAATTATCCCACGTAATTACGTATTGAATCAAAGATATGTAGAGGTCCCACTCCGATGCGAGAAACTTACACAAGCTGTCACAATTTTTGTCACTACTCGTTTTTGAAAATAGTGAGTTCAATTAACTCCACCAGCCGATTCGAATGTGACTGTCATTTTTCTTGCTACTTTTTACATTCCTACTGGGTCTTGAAACGGATGAAGTTGTCATTTTGAAGTCAATTTACAATTTTATTGTGTTCTTGTACTTTGAGTTCTGAGTTTAATTTAATATTTATTTATAACTTTTGTGCTTAAAAATAAAATTTCAGACAAAGTGTATTTTATAGTTGAATGAACATAGTATACTTAATTTTAGTTGAAATTGAATAATTATCAAATATTTTTTTTTTTTACTTGCAAAGTGGATGAATGCTTTGTGATAGTAAGTAACGAAGATTCTACTTAACTATTCTGATGATGATGTTTTTCTTCAAAAACGGCATAAGCATTAACTAAAGTGGCCCTTGAAGATAAATTTCTTAGAGTGGCAATTAAATTTGTAATTGTGAGTGTTTAATCCTCAGTACCCGGCAGCGCGGAATACCCCAGGAGTAGTCTACTCATGGATGGAGTGAAGGGGGGCAGCTTCTGTTGTAATGAAGCGGCCATAGGTAAAAGACATACTTGGCTCAATGTCAGTGAAGAAGGAAGGCAGTGACTTCCGAGAGGAATTTTAGAAGGAACTATCCCACTTTGTCGTAACGTATAGGAGAAAACCCGGATATCTCCAACCAGGTAGTCCGTCTAACTTGGAAAGATGCTGAAAATTACAAACGCCATTAAGGCACCTCGTTTTTGAAACAGTGTCAACAATGCCAGAGGATTGAATATCAACCCTAATGCTTACCAGGCGCACATTGCCACTGTTTCCCGAGTCGGGCAAAATTAAAAGTAATACTTTATATAAAATGTATTAAATGTTTTAAATAGCATTGAGAAGTATCAGTAAATTAAAAAGAATTACCTGTTAGTTTATTATTATCTTCTATCCAAAAACGCTTTAAATATAAATTTGAAAAAATTCAAAATACATTCAGAATAAATTTATAATGCTCCTTATTTCAAATAACAAAATTCTAGCAGAATTTAGTTTTATTTAGTAATAAAAAGAAACATTTTAAATTGCGTTTTATATACTTTTACAATATAAATTACTTTGAGGAACTTCTACTAACAAATAATTTTCCCACAGAAAATAAAGAGCAACATTATTTTAAACTAGTACAATTTCGTTAGAGAACCAATAAAACGAAACGGTAACCTTAGAAAACTTTTATTAAGGATGTATTAATGATCATTTTGCTTTTTGACACCGAAATAAAACTTTCTCCGAGACAGCGGGAAAATAACTCAAAGACAGAGCTTGTAATTGAGGATGAGTTCTGCGAAATGAATGTAATGCAGAGAGATATCTTTCGAACCTTTATTCTTTCTCCTCCTTTACTTCGGAAGATTTCTTCAAGAGTTTTCGAAAGTTTGAAACGGGTTCTTAAGTTACACTCATTGAAACGGATAGATCTTTTATTGTTTCCCAGGCGGCACTGGACATTGAAATTTATTTCACTTTGAGCAGGGACATTTATTTCTGTTCACTAGGTTGAATTGCCTTTTATTTTATTAGTGGACTATTGTATGAAATTTAATTTGTTATTCAGAAATAAATAGAATTTGGAATTTTAAACTTGGATTTTTGAATTGTGTTTTGTAATTGGTGGTGATTGATATCTCCTTCTAAAAAGTACAAAAAATAGCAATAAAATAAATGGTAGATAGTAATGTAGTAATGTTAATGGTATTCAGTAATGTTTGTTAATAATGTTGGCGATGTAAATGTTTTCATTGATGGTAGATCATAATGTTAATGCTGTATGGTTAATAGAGATGACAACGTTTTTAATTACATTGCCATCGACAGTGAATGGTAATGTAATGTTGTAATGTTAATTGGACAAATTAAAATCAACGGCACTTTTAGAATGACGCTACAAATATAACAAATTGGAATCAAATTCTAAATCGCTATCAAGCAAATTCTAAAACGTTAATTATTTGAACGAATTATACATATATACACTAGTAACGACAACAGTTAGAAACCCCCAAAAATTAAGTTTAACACTTTGTATAAAATATACTAAATGCCTGAGAAATATCAATTAAATGCTAAAGAAAGCATTCAAAAGTAACAATAAACTCAAGAAAATTATATGTTACTTTATCATAATAATCTAATCTTCTATCCAAAAGCGCCTTAATTTGAAATTTGTAATCATTCTAAATATATTTGGAATAACTTTATAATGTTCCTTATTTCGAATAAAACTAAATTTTCCTGAATTTTTTATTTAGTACAAACAAAAATAATTTGAATTGCATTTGATATATTTTACAACATAAATTACATTGAGAAATTCTACTAACAAATACTTTTTCAAAGAAAATAAAGATCAACATTATTACAATTTCATTAGAGAACCAATAACTAAACTTAAACTTTAACTTTTCAAAATAAACTAAACTTTCCTGGAATTCGTTATTTAGTAATGAAAGGAAAAACATTTGAAATTGCATTTAATATAATTTTACAATATTACTTTGAGAAACTTCAACTAACAAATAATTTTACAAAGAAAACAAAGAGCAGCATTATTTTAAACTAGAACAATTTCATTAGAGAATTAAAACGAAATGGTAACCTTAGAAAAGTTTTTTAAAGATGTATTAATGATCATTTTGCTTTTTGACACCAGAAATAAAACTTGCTCCGAGACAGTAGAAAAAAATAACTCAAAGGAAGAGCTTGTAATTGGGGATAAGTTCTACGAAATGAGTGTAATGCAGAGGGATATCTTTCGAACCTTTATTCTTTCTCCTCCTTTACTTCGGAGGATTTCTTCGAGAGTTTCCGAAAGTTTGAAACGGATTCTCAAGTTACACCCACCAAAACGGATAGGAGATCTTTTATTGTTTCCGAGCCGGCACTGGACACTGAAATTTATTTCACTTTGAGCAGGCACATTTATTTTTGTTCACTCGGTTGAATTGCTGTTTTATTTGTAGACTATTGTACGAAATGCACTTTTTTATTCAGAAATAAGTAGTATTTGAGATTCTAAATTTGATTTTCGAATTGTATTTTGTAATTGGTGGTGTTTAATATCTGCTTCTAAAAATGACAGAAAAATAATAATAAATTAAATACTAGATGTAATGTTACGTAGAAATGTTTGTTTATAATCTTGGTAATGTTAATGTTTTGTGTTTGCCATCTGCATTAGAAGAAAAAAAAAAATGTTAATGTTTTAATTGATGGTGGATGGTAGTTGGTAATGTTAATGGTGGATAGTTAATGTGGAAGGTAATGTAATAATGTTGGATAGTTAATATTTGTTAAAGTGGATGCTAATGTAATAATGGTGGATAGTTAATAGTTGTCAATGTGCATGGTAATGAAACAATGGTGGATAGTTAATAATTAATGTGGATGGCGATGAAATATTGGGGAAAGTTAATAGTTTTTAATGTGGATGGTAATATAATAATAGTGGATGGTTATGTAATGTCAATAGAATGTCACGTCTTAAAATGAAAAATGGTGATACAAATATAACAAATTAGCATACTACAATATTCAAATAACAATACCATATTTTTAAAATTAGAATTAATTAAATTTAATTGGTTGTGCTTAAAATATAATTAATAAGAAATTTAAAATAAATAATTTTTTTACATGCAAAGTATGTTAAAGTTTATTTTATACCACACTTATCGAGTAATATTCGGCATTCTCTAATTATTATGTCAATCAGTAGTACTGCATCTCCGTTTTGGTAGTTGTAATAAAATAAATAGTGCACAGTAATGTTAATGAGAAAATTAAAATCAACGGTACATTTTAAAATGAAAAATACTGATGCAAATATAAAAAATTAGAATCAATAGAAAATACTAAAACGTTAAACATTTCAATGAATTATTCATACAAATACTAGTTACGACAACATATAAAAAACCCTAAATATAAGTTTAATATTTCATTTAAATTATACTAAATGCCTGACAAATATCAAATGTTATAGAAAACATTCAAAAATAATAAACTTAAGAACATTATTTGCTCCATTATTATAATAGCATTCTATCTTAAATCGCTTTAAATTTAGATTTGTAAAATTTCATATATTTAGAATAAATTTATAATGCTCCTTATTTGAAATAAAACAAAATTTTGCTGGATTTTGTTATTTATTATTAAAAAAACAAAATTTAATTGCATTTGATATACTTTTACAACATAAGTTACTTTGAGAACTTCTACTAATAAATAATTTTGCAAAGGAAATAAAGAGCAACTTTATTTTAAACAAGTACAATTTCATTAGAGAACCAATAAAAACGAAACGGTAACCTAAGAAAACTTTTTAAGGATGTATTAATGACCATTTTGCTTTTTGACACCGAAATAAAAAATTGCTCCGAGACAGCGGAAAAAAAAAGAATTCGAAGGAAGAGCTTGTAATTGGGGATAAGTTCTACGAAATGAATGTAATGCAAAGGGATATCTTTCGGAAACTTTGTTCTTTCTCCTCCTTTACTTCGGAGGATTTCTTGAAGAGTTTTCGAAAGTTTGAAACGGATTCTTAAGTTACACCCACCGAAACGGATTGGACGATCTTTTCTTGTTTCCGAGCCAGCACTGGGAACTGAAATTTATTTCACTTTGAGTAGGGACATTTATTTTTGTTCACTCGGTTGAATTGTCGTTTATTTTATTTGTAGAATAGTGTAGGAAATTCAATTTGTTATTCAGAAATAAATAGTATTTGAGATTTTAAATTTGGTTTTTTGCAATTGGTAGTGATTGATATCTCCTAAAAATGACAGAAAAATAATAATAAAATAAATGGTATATGGTAATGCAGTAATGCTAATGTTTTAATTGATGGTGGATGGTAGATGGTAATGTAGTAATATTAATGTTATTTTGTAATGTTTGTTAATAATCTTGGTAATACGTAACGTTTTATATGATGGTAGATGGCAGATGGTAATGTAATAATGTTAATTTTAGTTAGTAATGTTTGTTAATTATCTTGGTGATGTTAATGTTTTAATTGATTGTGGATGGTAGATGGTAATATTTAATGGTGGATGGTTAACAGTTATTGTGGATGGTTATGCTGTTAATTATATCATCCACCATAACTGGTGGATGGTAATGTAATGTTGTTTTGTTAATAGGACAAATGAAATTAAAGTCACGTTTTAAAATGAAAAATGGCGATCAAATATAACAAATCAGATTCAATAGTAAATTTTTAAATATTAATCCTTTCAATGAAGTATAAATAAAATCTTTTGCAAAGAACGGCATTTCCTACAATTATTACATTTCCTACAATATTCAAATAATGCCATATTTTTAATATTAACTTAATTAAATTTAATTTGTAGTATTTTAAAATATAATAAAAAGAAATTAAAATAATTAACTGTTTACATGATAAAAAAAGTAATTTTTTTTTACTCCTCTCTTATGAAGTAATATTCGGTATTATCTCCTTCGACTTGTATATTCAATCAGAAGTATTGCATCTTCGTTTTGGTAGTAGTAATAAAATAAATAGTGCACAGTACTGTTAATGAGACGAATTAAAATCAACGGTACATTTTAAAACTCAAAATGCAGATGGCAGATATAACAAATTAGAATAATGAGCATATTCTAATATGTTACATATTTCAATGAATTATAAATAAAATCTTTGCAAATTGCGCCCTTTCTTACGTTTATTGCCTTTCCTACAATATTGTTCAAATGCGATAATGCCAAATATTAAATTTCAAATATAAAATATAAATTAAAAGTGTATTCAATAAAGAATACTCTTTATTAATTTTAATTGTGGCCATGCTTCCTCCTACGCACTAGCAAGAAGGCCCTTTTGTGGATTTCAGGGAAACCCTCTTTAACTCTTACCTGAGAGGAAGTTCAGCTCAACTATATGCGTTTAGTTATAATCTGTCATCCTGAGAGGAAATATAATTTAACGCGACCCAGCGTATTTGTTGGCCTATAGACTCTCACACGGAGAGGAAGTATATTTTCGCGCGTAGCTGAGTATCGATTTTCGTTTTAGTGATTCGTGGAAAGATTCCACTTATAAGTCTTAAGGCACAAGGTTCCATTCGCTGGCCTTATTGTAGATATTGTTTCAAAAACAAGGAGGCTCGAGGGAGTTTGAGATGCTCCCCATCTCGCCTCGTTAGTCAACCTCTACTGGTGGGGGTATTCTTGGTTTTCTCCCATATAATACCCAAATGCGGGGTATTTCCCCTAAAAGTCTCCACGGAATGAATTGCCCTCCTTCTTCAGCGACTCGGAGCCAAGTCAAACTTCTACCTACGGGTGTTCCATCGCAACAGAAGCTACCCTCCTCTTTCCTATCTCCATAAGGAATACGACAATAACATATTTAGATTTAAAGAATATTTTATATACAAATCAAAACAGTTATAATATTTGAAATTGCTTTGGAATTCTTATAAGAAAAAAAAAACTAAAAATAAAAATATATAATAAATAATGTAACAGAATAAAAAACTAAAAAAACTGTATTACACAAAAATTAATGTAATATAAATTTGATCCTGATGCTTAGAAAAAAAACTTATATTCATTAGTTAAATGCTTAATTTTGTTTTACAAACGATTAAATTGAATTTTTCTACCCAGGTTGTAATTAAAATTAATTGCATTGGCGAATTTTCTTAATGTGAAAATGTAATTAGGTTACAGCTTATTTATAAATGGCTAATTTAACTAGGTGTTCTGTCTAATTATCAATTAATTAGGCCTAATTGATTAATTAGGTAGTTCACTTATAATCGTGGATGAAAGATTCTACTTTCTGTTTAGAATAACCGAATAAGATCATCCAAATAAATATGTTTATTTCTTATTTTCATTAAAACGTTTGCTTTTAAAAAGCTACAATATCATTTATTAGATAATTTTACATAATGTGGTTATGTAAAGAAAGGAACAAATTAAACACAATTAGTTAATTAAGTTCTTTTTGCAATTATTCGTTATCTAATAGCATTAAAATTTGCGAGCATTAAAAATGCATAATTATTTTACGTGTGTTAAAAATGCATAACAGATTTATTAAATTCGACTTCTGAAATTTAGATATTCAAGACGAAAACTACAGCAAGTATAATTTCAAAAGAAAATTATTTTTTTAAATATATTTTAAATAATATTATTCATAAACATTGAAGAATATTATTTTATTTGTACATTTTTATTAAAATTATTTATCTATTTGTTAGTATTTATAATTTTCATAATTTTATAATAAAATACAATTACAACTTGAATTGTTATAAGCATATTCGCAGTTTTATAGTTCATGATTGGGAAATTATAGATGTTTCGTGGATTTATAGAATTTTTGAATTACTGAAAAAAAAAAAAAAATAAAAAAAAAATAGAAGCATTTCTATTTATGTGAACTTTCATTCAGAGATCGTAATTTTTTCAGATATAACATAGAATTTGAGAACTTAAATGACAATCACTTTTATATTACTTATCTGTGATAACTTTAAAACGTAATAATTAAAATTTAATCGTAATCAATAAATATACCACATTAATTAATAATCAACCAAATGCGGATTACTAATAAAAATAAAATTTACCGAAAATATTTTTATTTTCTTTAATCAAAAATTGCGTTACTAATAATAAATAAAGTATAAAAAAATATATTTATTTAAGAATATCTTTTTTTTAATAGATAAATTTTATTAAACTTCTTTCTAAAATAGTAAAAAAAAAAAAGTTATATTAATTTATCAAAATTTTGATCTATTTAATGTAAAAAATAGCATTAACGTTCTGGTAGTATTTGGTAGTGGTATTTGCATTAGGACTCTTACGTTCAGACTTAAAAATAGAAATTCCTGGTGTTTAGACAGTTTTTAACAAACATACCCAGAAAGGGATTTAGAGGGCATACAACACCTATCCTCATCATGGCTTCTGGTTAGGTTTTTCAAGTTTAGTTTTTCATTCCAATTTTATGATTGCCATTTTTTCATGGCGTATATCACATAAGTAGTGCCTAATCACATAAATAGTGTACTCAGTGGTAACGTGCGCCGCCGGTGAGTATTATGGCTGAGATTCAATCCGCTGGCGGCTTTGTTGTAGACACTGTTTAAAAACGAGGAGAAAAATGGCGTTTGTGTTGTTCAGCATCTTGCCTCGTTAGTCGGTCCTATCTGAGGGAAGTTTTCAATTATGCGATATATATGGATTTCTTCCTTACTGTATGCAAACTTGGGGTAATTCACTCGAAAAGTCCTTCCGGAGGGCACTGCCCACCTTCTTCGGCGACACTGAGCGAAGTCAGACACTTCTACCTACGGGGCGGCTTGATGGCCAATTGGCTAGCGCTCTCTGGCCGTTGGTACCACAGGCTTCGGGTTCGAATCCTGGCGATGGCATGGTTGCTTGTTCGGAGTTCGGAATCCACGATAAACTGTAAGTCCCTGTCTGTTTAGCCCTCGTGTGCATAAGATGACTGTAGAGCGACAAACCAAACCAAACCAATCTACCTACGGGTGCTTCATCGTAACAGAAGCTGCATATTTCCCTACATCCATGACTGCACTACTTATGTAATGTCCGTTCCGCACTGCAGGGCAGTGAGTAGCATCTTGCCTCTTTAGTCGGACTACCTAGTGGGGTTTTTCTGGGTTTTTCTCCCATACGATACGTAAATGCGAGTTATTGTAGGTATGATCTTTAAAACTCATGCCATAAGACACTGCCGCCTTCTTCAGCGATACGGTTTTTCAGAGTTTTTATGATGCTTAATTATTAAGTTGTTTTTCTTGTGTTTTAGAAAATCAGTCAAAGAGTCACATTGCAACATTGTATTTTTTATTAGATCATATATAACAGCAGAATTTATCGTCAATGTCTTGTAGGTTTTAAGTGCAAAATCAATGAATAATTTGAAGACGACGTGTGTTATTAGCTTGTCAAGTTAATTAATTGCACTATAATTCACAAGCTATTTAATGATCAATACGTACTGAACATCCCAGAATATCCAGATAATCACACCAATTTACTAGATAACTTTTTTTTTCACACAAGAAAAATTTCGATAAAATAATTTATACCAGAAAAATTTTAAATTATCCTTCAACATTTAAAAAAATTATATACATTTTTTAAGCAGGAAAAAAAATTTCAAATATTAAGCAATATTTATAATTTGTTTGTTTCTTATGCCAGTCGCCATTGCAGAGCAGTTTTCAACTGTGTGAGATAAGCTGGGGATGGAAACATTTACACATAGCATGGCTGAGGGTATCCCAAAAATTTCCAATGATATTAGGGTCGAAGTATTTGTTTTGGCATCGCTTATCGGGTTTTAAACTAGGCTCCTCCAAATCGGAACCCAAGGCACTACACATTGGATTATTAAAGTCCATTCACGAAGGTATATAAATTCATTAAAATTTCGCAACATTGTGATTCACGTGAAGCAACTCATTCACAAAACTCTATTATTTGTGATGAATATTGTATGAATAGATAAATTTGAGTGAAGTCTATCATCGTTTTGTTATAAACCCATTTGGGGTTCAATGATAATATATTATATACCATCGTGCAAAGGTCGAGAAAATAGATCAGATTGGTGACGTACGTTATACTCACTGATTTGAAAAACGGTTAGCTAAGGCCATTTAATGTGCATTATTCTTCGTTTGATTGTTTTAGTTTTTCCAAAATACAGGAAAGCAAGCAGTTACCCTTAAAATTTTTGTATTTCCTTTCCATCGTCCCAGACAACGTGGTAAAAAATGAGTGAGCGGCAAACTAAATTAAAAGTTAGAGACTGGATACTAGACAGTTATTGTCTAACCCTCAGTGAAAATGGAGTCTAGGCCATATTTTCCGCTTCAATATATCAAACAGAATACTTGACAACAAATTTGAATTAGATAAATTATCTCCTTCATGAGATCGTTTATAAGACTCAAAACAAAAAAGAATAAAAAAGGCGGCAGAATTCATTGATTTATACCAATACACATCCTTTTTTCTTCCACTTCAAACTGGATCTACTCCAAAAGATTAAACAGATGTTTGTCAGCAATGGCTAAACTTAAACCTTTCTGCATTTCACCCGAAACTATTCTCTTCAGGCCTAAAACGGGATAATTTACCGTTGCCACCATCTATCTCAATTTCCCAATTCCAACTTTCTGGTGATCTTTTGTTGTAATACCGGCTTTTCTCGTCCTTTGTTCATACAACTAAACTCGATTCCAAAAAAACAAAGAGCAGAAATGGCGGTATTAAAGAGAAAAGAGAGAAACATGGGGGTGAGTAAGGTAATGGTATTTATAATTGAATTAATGGAATCACTTAGTTTTCGAAGGCGGGAATTTGGAAGCATTCCTTCTTTCGACGAAGGCATTTCACCTAACGCAAGGGATTTATTTCTTTTGATATGTTCCAGAAGGAACTGACATCAAACATTCGGCGCAGAATAACTGCCGAAAACTTGGTTTTGAAGTTTTCGGCTTGTCAGGGCGTCTGGTGAGTGAAGGCGGAAAACACGAGGAATATTGCTCTGGTAATTAAGCACTGAGTTGAGCACTGTTCATAAAATTTATCTTTCGATGTTTTATTTCAATTAACACTGGTTATGAGAATGGCATCAGCTAATGGCGACTTCGTTTAAAATAATTATGGTAATCACTTCCTGAGTTATGAAAGCAGTGTATTAAAAAGTTCTGCAACTTTTAATCTTCATCTCTATAACAAGAAATGACAACCTAATGCATAAACAATGGTATATTTTACGATATTATGCATGTCATAGAAATCGCTGTGTCTGCCTTTTTTATATATAAACCCCAGAAATTTTTTCTATATATTTTAAATATATTATTCATCTGTTTTTCAAACTTTTGATAGTTTTTCTCACAATATGTATTTATTTAGAAAATTACTAATATTGTGTATTTTTCACTAAAAGGTAAAATATTTTCAAGACCTTTTCTGCATATATTAATTTATTTAATTAATGCAACACGAAATTTTTTCATGAATAATAGTCTAACTAAAAAAAAAAAAAAAAACTATTATAAATGGAATGAATACTATTCATATGCTAAAACATTGAAAAAGTTAGTATTAAGAATGGTGCACTAAATACTTTGAACTATTTAATTTTTTATTTTGTAAACTTTCAACAATATTTTGGTAATTATATTAATTAATTTAGCGAAATTGAAGGTTTGGTATTGTTTTCTAATCAGTTGTAATTAGTAATATATATATATATATATATATTTCCTGCGAGATATTTTCAGGTGAAGCTGACATGTAGACAGAAAACTAATTACTTGCGGGGCATCAACGGTATCAAGAATGTATGGTCTGAAGCGACCTATGGTAATTTTAAAATTTAAATCCTACCTTAGCTTTTCACATAAGATTGTTTTGGAATAACGTTAAATATGACTGAAATTTAATACAACAAGGTTATTTAAAATGAAAACTATTTCAAAATTCCATATTTTTAAAAAATTAAATGACACAGGAATACAAAGGAAAAATATAAAAGTTTTTTCCCAAGTATGCTATACAAATTCCTTAAGTTACACATCTAATGTTGGGATTTTATGTAAAGTTCAATTGTAATAATACTAATTGCTCATCTGAGTTTATGTCCTGTCAACTCATTGTAAATTCGTAGTTTAAGTTGACATAAATTTGTGGGTAATAGTGGCACAAACCCTTTACCTTTACAAACCTCAAAAGGAAGAAAGCATGTGGGCTCATATCTGATGACCTAAGTGGACAGCTGTATAACATCAAGTCATCTGATCCATTATGACGTAATCATCTACGAATTTGTTCCGTGTTAAGGGAGACGAAGAACCTCTGTGTCACAGTAGGGTGGTATCGCATCGTGTTAGAAAACTAAGTTGGAGAGAACTTCCTTAATCCTGAGAAAAAAGCCAGATTTGCAACATATTCAAATAGATATTGTCAGTGACTGCTGTTTTCTCAAAAAAACAATGGTCCATAAATATTTGATATTGACACCGCACGAAAACGTGATCGATGAGTCTTGTTCATGTTCGATGCAGATATAAGTATTTGTAAGACCACATATGCTCGCATTATGGCGATTAACTTGCCCACTAAAGTTGAAACTGGCCTCATCATTGAAAGCATGTCAAGTTCAAAAATCATGCATGTCCACGTGGAGATTAAAATTGTATCGGTTTCGTTATCACTAGATCTCAGTGCTTGTAATTTGTAAGATAATTTCCTCCTTGGCACTCGCCAAGAAGTTAGCTGAGGAATGCCCAGTTATGGGCTGGTGTAAACAGTAGATTTCCTTGGGTTTGAAGAAAAGTGCCTCTCTCTTCTTTCAGATGTTCCTGCTCGCCCTTCACTTTTCCCTTTACAAAGATATCCGATGCTCTCAAACTGATGATACAGCCTTCGAATACACTGAGCCTAGTCTAGACCAGCCTTCGAATACTCTAGGCCAATAATTTTTACTAAATTCTCGCTGAACGTTGATTACAGATCCACATCGCTGAAACGATTACTACTTCTGCAGCTGAAAAGCTTCTAAAGTGCCCTCCGTGAAATAGCTTCGAAAACACACAAGCGCCATCAATTGTTCACAGTATAAACTTCTATATTTTCCTTTCTATTCATGCATTATTTATAATTTTGCGTCATTTGTTTTTGAAAATATGTGCTTTGGAAATCGAGGATTCATTTTGAATAATCCTATATATTCTACTTACATAAAGAAGACAAGAAATACTAACTAGAGAACTCTCAAATATAAAATAAATGCTATTTTGAAATTTTATAACAAAATGCTTTAAAATGCTAAAATTAACGATAGCGCATGTATGTTTAAAATTATTTCAAGGGCTTTGTTTGCCGATTTACAAAATATTAACACTATTTTGGTAATTATTCAATAGAACTGGAGGTTCGACATTGTAATTTCTCTTTGTAGTTTTAGTGAATGACAGTCTCTCTCTATATATATATATCCTATAAGAGATTTTCAAATGACACTAACATATATAAAGAAAACTAATTACATTCGTTCATGTTAACGTCTTCAAAGAATGAAAAGGCATCTAGTAATCTTAAAATTCAAGCTGTACCCCAGTTTTAAATCAGGTTACATTGGAATATCACTTATTAAGACTGAATTTCAAATATATTTTATAACAACATCCATAAAAATAGAACAAAAATAGCCGTAACAAAATAGGTCCTACATTTAAAAAAAGAATATTACGATCCAATATTACCATAGTTTAGCATTATATTAAGTTAATTTCAGTTACTAGTACATTCATCCTCTCGGAGCTTGAAGTAATAAATATACTCAGCATCCATAGCTAAGACCAATAAAATTGTAAGCAAATATATATTAATATTTATATTAAAACCAATTTTAAAAAAAAATATTATTTGTATTTTTCTTTCAGACGGATGTCATAAATTCAAATCTTAGTCTATATACTAGAATTTCTTGGACACACTCTTCTACCTAGATAAGGTAAAAAAAAAAAACACATTGATTGCGTCACAAAGTTACTAATACAGCCCAGCTTTTCCGCTCACTTGCTATGGCAACATCAAGGACAAACAAGAACTACAGACTAGTTCCCAATCCAATATCACTCCATACATCTCGCATTTCAAAAGAACTGCCTTAAGAAAGCATACTTCTCTATTCAATCTCCTCCGTGAAGAATGAAAAAAAAGGCGCACACACTCACCATACCTTCCATTGAATCCTTCCAGTGCTATAACCACTTCTGGACGCATAGTTCCAGAAGTAAAGCTTCACCGTACGAACTGCGTTCATTGTTATTTGTTTACGTTCCTACTGGATTCGTTCCCATGTATTTTATTTTCTTTCTTTCTTTCTGAATTTAGATGGCTTTAAGCCATGTCTGAATAGGGATTGCCAACACCAGGGTGATGAGGAAGAAAAATTATTTGCTGCAGAAGGTCTGTTAAAAGATTTCAGAATTGCTGGTTTTTTCGGGCAACCGTTAAATTCTAACAGATTCCCCTGTAGAGAAGACATCAATTTTCAGCTCAAAGGGACTCTCGCACACTATTATTCGCACGTTATTATTCTTTTTTTTTTTTTTTTTGAGGGTGGAGAGGGGCTCTAACTTTGGATGAGATACAAAATGCTGAGGTGCTGGTCCCTTTCTATTGTGATATAAATCGCGCTTGAGGTGATTCTGTCAAGTTGCATATCGCTCAGTTTTCTTTGATTGCGATGAATAGAAAACGATACTGTTGTATAAAGAAAAAACTTATCTATGGACATCTTATTTATGCTATATTGTGAAAGGGTTTGGTTTTTTCTTAAAATTCTAGACTTTCCAAGACTGAAACTTAAAAATAAGAAAGAAACAAAAATAGTCTTAACACTTTTCAAAATAAAAGCAATAAAAGCAATTTTGAACTTATTATTATGAACATTTGTAGAAAATAATTTGTTATTTGTAAAAAGCGACTCATAGAATATTGTTTGGATGCATGAATTTTGTCAATTGTTGTAAGTCATTCAGTTTTTTTTCTCATGACAACTTCACACAATTCATGCATTCAAACAACATTCTACAAGTCTTTTACCAAAAAATGTTTTTCACAAATGTTCATAATGATAAAAGCAATTTTGAACTTATGATACTTGAAAAAAAATACAGGAAGACTTATGTTTGAAATTGGATTAAAAACTGCTATAAAATCATATATATATAATGTCACTTACTTCTCACTAATCTCTCTCAGTTTTTTTTTCCAGTTTTGAGATGAATAGAATAGATTTTTTTTTTTTCTTAAAGAGTCCTAAACTTCTTTTGAGTCTAAAACTTAAGACTGCTTGTGTTATTTTTTTCACATGTTTCATAATTTCAAAATTGCTTTTATTATTACTAACATTTATGAGAAAAATTGCTTTTTGAAAAATACACGTAGAATACTATTTGGATGCATGAATTCTGTCAACTTAGGGAAAACACTGAATGACTTACAACTTGACAAAACTGATACACGCAAAAATAGTATTCTACAAGTCTTTTTCCAAAGAGCATTAGTTTTTTTCACAAATATTCATAATAATAAGAACATTTTTAACTTATGATACATGAAAAAGCACAAGAAGACTCAAGTTTTAAATTGAAGTAAAAACTGCCATAAAATATTTATATAATGTCGCTCAGTTTTCACTAATATCTCTCAGTGTTTTTATCAGTTTTGAGATGAACAGAATACAATTTTGTTGTATAGGAATAAACTTTTGCATAGACATCTTGTACTTTGCTATGAAGTTTTTTTTTTTTTTCTCTTAATTTGAAACTTAACACTCCTTGTGTTTCTTTATTGTCTCATAAGTTAAAAAATTAATTTATTATTGTGAACATTTGTGTAAAAACAATTGCTTTTTGGAAAAGACTCGTAGAATGCTGTTCAATTTTGAGATGAGTAGAACACAATGTACGTATTATACTTATGTATATAATATGTATAGACATTTTAACACACATAGTTAACGTCTTATCACCTTGGGCTGAGAGGGTTTTTCTTTTTTTTCTTATCTTCCTTTTGGAAAAAGACTCGTAGAATACTGTTCGCCTGTGTAATTTTTATTGAAAAATTAAGTTTTAAGCCCTCATAAAATAAATTTATATATTTAATAACGAATATTAAACGATATTGCCTCGGCGAATATAACATTAAAATTCAATAACCTTAAAATGTTACTTGAAATTTCAAAATTCAGATAAATTAGAAATTAAAAATGGTTTAATGTATTAATAATTTATGCGCTAAAAGCTTTGAGAAAATAAATGTGATAAGAACTACTATAAATCATGCATATATAATGAACACAACAACAGTTTTATGAGTGCATGCTAGTGCAGTTTACTATAATATTTCTTTTATGTTTTTTTTCATTTTGAATTATTTTATTTTTATATTCATGTATTTTTTATTATTTCATTGGCATTTTATCCCAGGAAGAAATTGAACCTCTGAATTTATTATTTTTCCATTTATCTTTCTTACAACTTCAAAAGTTTGACACTTAAAAGCCCAATGTTCTTTTAACTGAATACCTAATTTTTTTTCATCTGATAAGCAGGCGAATATCAAAAAAAAATATTCCTTATTTTTAATTAAAAATGGTTATTTTTGGTGGCAGAATCAGGTTTTTTGAATTATTCATCTATGAATCGATACATATTTAACTTGAAAGTTCCTTTTATTTCTCTGGATTCTTCTTTATGATTTTACATTTACTACAGTAAAACTGTATTGTTCGAAATCAAATAATTCTAGGCCATACCTGCTGATAATATAATTCATACATGTACAAAATTCGTTTTATATGTTATATTAGCTTATATGACATGATGTTGCCCAAAAAAACATTTTTATTCTAGATTTTATTAGCAATAATTATTGGTGCAGATTTAAAAGTTTGAAATTTTAAAAACTCTCCTTTCCTAACATAAATTGACTGAATAAAATCTGACGTTGCAAAGGTTGTTTTAATATATTATGTTATATTTCGATGTCTTTTAGTGAAGTAAACTTTTACTTTTTTTTCAAAATTAAAATTAAATTAGGAAGTAAAAAAAAAAGGCCCGATTTAAATTTTTAATAATTCTAACTAAAATAAAGATGTATAAAAAAAAAGCTTTTTCCTTTCGTATTCATTTAGATATTACGTAATCATTCTTGAAAATAAAAATATTCAGAAAAAACTCCATCAGTCATTTAAGCCATAATATAAAAACATCAAAAATATAGCATTTTAGCAACAGTTAATATCTGTAATACGTGAAAAAAAGCAGACACAGGGTCTCGAATTTTCTAAAAAAATTGCTTAAATATATTCCAAAAACGTGTTTTTATAGTCTGTGGATAAAAATCCAAATTGTTAAAAATATAAAGCAGTTCAGAGACTTCATACAGGATGTAAATATTCTTATGAAAAACTTTTGTGAATAGCAGTCAATCTTGTATTAAATATTATTACTTTTAAAACAACTTTGTTCCAATTAATTAAAATAAAATGTAAATAAATTAATTAATTTTGAATAAGATGTCCATTTGCTTCAAAGCAAGAAATTTTCATTATCTGATTTTACAATAACTTTTTATCTGACAATCTGTATAAATGTAGCATTTATCCGAAGAACTTTAGCTGACTTAGCATATTTGACTCGGCCCAAATTTAATTACATATATACAGATTGTTATAAAAATATTGTAAACACCTGTGATTAAAATTGGCATTGAAGAATGCTTTTCGTAAGCTTTAAATGTAATCTTAGCTAATTTTTTTTTATATAAAAAATATACATCATGTTACTATGAGATAGTTTTTGTAAAGTTGTAAACCCCTTAGATTTTTGTTAAAAATGTAAAATGTCAGAACTCACAAAATTTCAAAGGCCTAATTGTAGGAGCCCGACTAGCTGGAACAACTGCTTCGAAACATCCCAGTTTTAGGCGTTTCTAAAGGTACGGTGTCTTACGTCATGACAGAGCATGGCAAGACAAGCTCAGCACAGCATGGCAAGACAGCACAGCATGCTAAGCACAGCATGGCAAGACAAGCTCGACAAAGGAAAACAGTGGGCGGAAATGAGAAGCTTATTGAAAGAGACCAATGAGTATTTACGGGGATTGTAATGATTAAAAAAAACTGCAGCCAAAGCGCCCGCTGAGCTCAAACAGCATTTGCATTCTCCCGTGTCAATAATTACAATTAGAAGAACTTTCATAAACAGGACATTTACTGCAGAACAGCAATTTCCAAACCACTTGTCACATCACATGCCAAACGTAGCCTGCAGCGGTGCCACGACAACAAAACCTGGTCGCTTGATGAGTGAAAGACAGTTATAGGGTCAGAAGAATCGTCTTTCACACTTTTTCTCACAACAGGACGGATGGACGTTAGGAAGACATTTGCAAAAGCGTTTGATCGTGATTGTTCTCCTTCCACTTCCAGCATGGAAGTGGATCTGTCATAATATCGGCAGCCATGTCGTGTTTTTTTTTCTGGCCCAATCATGACACTGAAAAGAATTATCACTGGGGAGAAATACAAAGAAGTTATAGTTGACCAGGTTCATGCTATGATGCAAATTTTGTTCCCTGCAGGAGATGGAAGTTTCCAGAATGGTAATGCTCCTATCCCTACAGCGGGAACTGTCCAATCATGATTTGAGGAACACGAGGGTGAAGTGAAATATTTTTCTTGGTCGGCATAGTCCCCGACGTCAATATCATCGAACCGTCATGGTCGATTTTTGAGCGATCAATCCGGAATCGATATCCTTCATCAAAATCTCTCCCGGAATTTTCGCATTATCTCCATGAATTAGGGTTCAATTTTCCTCTAAACACTATTCAGCAATTGTAGGATTCGATTCCCAGGCGGATCCGAGCTGTATTACACGCCAAAGGTGGTCCTACACCATATTAGTAAAATATTCCTTATAACTCTAGGGTGTTTCCATTATTTTGATAACCAGCTGTATGTATATATCTATAAATCTTTTGTACATTTAGTAAGACTAAAATATGCAAAAAAAATTCAAAGGAATTTTGGCAAAAAATAAATTTTTTGGACCACTTGAAACAAACAAAAAATATAAAATGATCTCGAAAAATTTTTTTTTTTTTTTTTTTGCATTTTAACTGCAAGAATTGCAGTTCTATAAATATTAAAATAATTATCCATAATTCTACTCTTAAAAATAAATAAAAAATTATTTTTAATCTCATTCTATCCAGAACAGACAAATATTTTATTACAAAAAAGCAGACAATTTTTAAGGTATGCAGTTATCAATTTTTTTTTTTACTTCTGACTTTAAAAACTACAGTTTTGTTTAGTTAAAAATTAAGTTTTTGAATTTTATCCTAATTATCGAAAAAGTACCAAATAAAAAATGGCAAATCCTCAGAAAAGAATTCGTCAGTCTCGAAATTCTTGCCATTTTTACAAAATAAATTATAATCTTCATTATGTTTTTATTCTCTTAGTACTTTTTGTGATTTATTAGCAGAAGATTTTTAGCAAATCTTAGGAGCAGGAGATTTTCGAAAGAAGAGTTTTTGAAAAGGCAATTTTACAACAGAAAATTCCTGTTTTTTATACAATTAAAAAATAACTAAAAACATTTACGTAAATTTTGAGTACTGATCGGAGGATTAAAAAAATAAAATATATAAGCAATTATAATCGGATGGCTCGATATCGATGGTTCGAAATTTAAAATTCAATGTAAGAACAAAACGCATCACAGCAATCTTTTAAAAATACAAAACTGTAGAATTCCATACATTGAAATAAAATTTTCTTTACTTTCTTTCTGAACAATTTTACATTAAAAAAAAGCTCGTGAAAGGAATTTAAAAAAAAAAAAGATGTGAAAGAAATTTTTAAAAAAATTGAAAGTGTTCAAAAACAAGGAAAAAAATTATCAAGGACACGAAAAACTTAGTTCCACAAATCAATTCTTACAATTTTATGGATGATAAAAACATTATTATAAAGATAATTTTAAGAGTTCTATTTTTTTAATTTTAAGAAATGCATCACTGAAATTTTTTTTATCTAGCACAAATAGAGTGAACATTTTTTTTTTTTTTTTTTTTTTTTTTTTTATTGTTTCTGGAAAGGCCTGAAGAGACTAATACTTTTAATATTAAAGCGATGAAGAAAATATGTGCTCAATTGTAGCGTCAGTGATTCAACTGTAACTATTTTATACATTAAGTTGTTGTTCTAATGCAACTGATAATACGGAGACAGTTAATCTTCATGCCATATTTTATACGTTATAATACTGTGACCAAAAAGCAAGACAATTTTTTTTTCAAAAAAAAAAAAAAAAAAACTCTTTATTTATTCTTCCAAATTTATTTCATCGCCTTCAAAGTAATCCCCTCCGGACACAATGCCCTTATGCCAACTTTTTTTCCAATCCTCAATGCATGCTAAAAAGTCGTCGGAAGGGGTGATCTTCAAAGCGCGCGCCGATTCACATTGAATCTCTTCAATTGACTTCTTTTAAAATAGTATTTTGAAATTCCAATATCATCGGCAAGGTCTCTAATTGTAAATTAATCTTTGAACTGTTTATACCACTTTTAAACATTTCTTTCCGATCTAGAATGCTCACCGAATGCCTTCTGCAGCATTCTATACGTTTCTGCAAACAGAATTGAATGCAAGTTCTTTGCTCAATGAATTCAGGCATGCATCAAAAATCGCCGGACTCACAAAGCCAAGGGTAACTCAAACACTGATGAATATTTTGACGTCAAATTTCCCACAGATGTCAAGGACAGTGCCAGCAACCCAAAAAGAAGGGGAAAAAGTGAAATTCCATAAGTCCTGGGAATTTTAAATTGAAAATTGGTCTTACTTTTTGGACACAGTAGTATACGCTATATAACATTAAATATGATTTGCTTGATGATATTAATTTTACTTAATCATGCTATTGTCATATGTACTAGGTTAAGAAAGACCCGAATCTATTTTCGAAATTTGGACTCGAAATTTCGAATCTATTTTCGAATAATTTCCTTCATACAATTCATCATCACTTGCTTGATCAATTTATTTTCCAAGGTTTCATCACTATTCAGTATCGTTTTTAAACATTATATTTCTCTTTCTTAGTTAATTAGTTTACATTTGTTCACCAATCAAGTATCATAGAGAAAAACATCCAAGTAAGAATTCTGACGTGGGATAATTGGGTCATCCCATGCTCCAAACAAGGGATGCTTGCTATTAAAGGCTTGCATTAAAGAGAAAACAAATTGAAATACAGCGAAATTTCGTCATTTTTAGATAAAAGGGTAGTTAGAACGATTCCTAATGAGTGGATTTTCTGAAATAGTTAATTTAGCAAGCATGGTATGATTCAGGCCTTCTCTCTTTCTATTTTTATCTCAATCCAGAGACTCAACCACAATCATATTTTATTTCCTATTTTTTTGCCAAATGAGAAGAATCCTAATGCAGACATGTAATTAACTCGTCACGTATATCTTGCAATAAATGTAGAATCTCATAGTAAAGATTATCTCAAGGTCTCCAAGTTTTTTTAGGCTTCTCTACCTCTACTCTTCCTTGCGCAGTTTTTCTGTTTGTTGCTTTTTTTTTGTTGTATATTTGTTGTTGTTAGTTTATTGTATATTTGCTGATGTTAGTTTGTTGTATATTTCGTGTTGTTAATTTGTTGTATATTTCTATTTATGGTTTTTTTTTTTTATGCCTTTCATGGTAATTCTAGAAGTATCTACTGTTCATCACGTAGAACAAAGATTGATAATATATATACTATGAAAGATAGATAATAGATATATAAAGGTGTGCTTGCTGTTAAATGCTTGCAATAAAGAGAAAACACGTTAAAATATAGTAAAATTTCAAGTTTCTTTTCAGATAAAAGTGTACTTACAATGATTTCTAATGAGTACATTTTTTGAAGTAGTTCCTTTAGCAAGTATGAGTTGATTCAGAGCTTCCTCTCGGCCTCTTTTTTATCTCAATCCCAGAGACTCAACCAAAAGTATCATTTTTTTTGCCATGGTGTCAGGTCGAAATGAGAAGAATCCTAATATAGATATGTAATTAACTCTTCACGTATATCTTGCAATAAATAGAGATAATCTTTACTATGAGATTCTACAAGTTGTTTTGGGCTTTTCTACCTCTACTCTTCCTTGCCCAGTTTTTATGTTTGTTGCTTTTTGTTGTACATTTGTTGTTGATGGTTTGTTATATATTTTCTGTTGCTAGCTTGTTGTGTATTTGCAATTGTAAGATTGTTGTATATTTTATTTTGTTAATTTGTTGTATATTTTATGTTGTTAATTTGTTGTATATTTTATGTTGTTAATTTGTTGCATATTTCTATTTACTGTTTTTGTTTATACATTTAATAATTCTAGAAGAGCCTACTGTTGATCACATTGAACAAAGATAGATAATGGATACGATAACGGATTTATAAAGGATAAAAAAATAGATAAATAATAGTTATATTAAAAGTAAATATATAAAGGATCTATAGATAAATAATAGATATATAAAAGAAAAAAATGTGAAATAAAAGGAAAATATGAATGAAAAAAATTAAAAAGAATATAAAAGAATCAAAGATAGATAATAGATAAAAGATAATAAGATAGGTAGATAAAAATGAGATAAATAAAATATAATAATAAGACAATTAATAGACTTTAGGTTACTAATTCATTGCATATTTCTATTAATTGTTGTTTTATGCATTTGATGATAATTCTAGAAGTGTCTATTGTGCATCACATAAAGCATAGATACAATAATATATATATATAAAGGATAGAAAATAGATAGATAAATATATTGTACAAAAGTTAGAAAATAGATATATAATGGATCTATAGATAGATAATAGACATATAAAATATTTCTTACAGAATCTGCGATTTTTGTAAGCAATCTTTGTAATGTTGTAAATAATATTTTGCTCTGTAAGTAATCTTTTGTCTATGTTATTCTTAAACCAATGTAGTTTTCTTAATTTCATTTGTTTGATTTTAATAAAACTCCGTTTTAGAAGAAAATTCCATGATACATGAGATTTTACCAGTTTAGATTTTTTTGTGCGATGGCATTAAAAATACAATCCAATTAATAGATTCAAAAGTAATTAAACATCGTATCTCCTGTAAAGGAATATCAAAAATAGAGAGAGAGAACCTAACCATATATAGAGCACTAATTTGGTAAATTAACTTGTTATTGATGTATACTTTAGGAGCTTTGCTTTTATTTTAATTTAATTTAAAGAATACGTGGTCATATTTCTTAGCAAATATCCTTTTTCGAAAATTGATCAATTCCCAAACATTTTTTAGACTATAAAGAAAAAAAGATTTAAGAAACACGCCCAAGCGTAAGAAGCATAAGGTTCCAACAAAATGGCGACCTGAAATATGGCGCAGTAGAAAAGATGGCGAAAATATCAACTTTCTAATTACGGACTAGTGGGGCAATTAATGCGGGTGGAGAGTAATTAAAACACAGATTATCTGGTAATGAACCATAATTTGAGCCCTCACTTTCCAGATAATTTAGAAATTGCCGTCTTCGAGCACCAAAAGGAAACGCGGTTGGCGAAAACAAATTTGGACAGTTCGCGAAAGAAGTAAAGAGCGCATTAGAGCAATTTGTTTCATTAAAATTTGATACTCGATAAAGAAGAGGTTTCCAGTTCAATATTTCACTCGAAATTTGATACATATTAATATTTCTTAAAATTAAATTTATTTTAGCATAAATTTCTGTTCATTTTAATAATATATCATTTACTTTTAATACTGAAGAAATAATGATTTTTATTGTGTAGTATTTCTGTGTTCATGTTTAAAAAAAACGCACGTCAGTCAATTAAATTTATTAAATAATTAAACCAACCGTCGATTAATCAACCAAGTCGCTGGTACAGCAAAAGTAAATATTTATTGATATAATTAAATTAACATTGAATATCTATTTTTAATGTGAAACATTTCTACATTAATTCGACATTACAAAGCATGAGATATTTTATCAGAATAGAGACAGATAAACGTCTTTGACAGTCTATTCCGTTAAGAAATAATTACGATTGCATTTTTATCGATCCCTCAATTTTCTTATTGTACAATTATAATAAAATAAGCAAAAAATTGTTTGAGAGGATTTTTAGACTAATGTAGACTAAAAATGTCACTAACACGTTAGAAACACGAAAATGATGAAATGCAAGTTTCTTCAATGCTATGTAACACCTTTTACTGTTAGGATCAGCTTGTGGTTATATTATATTATCAGCAGAAAGCTTGCTATCAGCATCCCAAATAAAAGAATATGATTAATGTTTAAAAAAATTCATTCACATTTATATGAAACTTAATTTTGCTTTTTCAGCAATTGGTGAATTCACATTATAACATATAAAATCAACAGTTATAGCATAACTTATAGTCTTTACATAAAAACTTAAATTTAGGTTTACCAAAACACTTAAAAGGCAAGTTATTCTCCAAGGTTCAGCATTATTTGTTGAAGCCACTTCTTTCACTTATGTTACATCCAAAGCATATGTTATATCACAATTTAGTGTCACCTTTCGGTAGTTTTGCTTTTTTCTTTGAATAAGGACCAGCCTCTAGAAAATTACTCCGAAGACGATGGCGCTTGGTTTTCCTTCTCTGCCGTCGAACAGTCAGTGATATTTTTAGACATGTTGAAGATTTTGTTGTATAATATCCCAATAGTATACAGGGTGTTTTCCGTTTAAAAGGCGATAAATATAAAGGGATAATAGTAGACATCAAAAAGTAACAAATCTTGTCATGGAACATGATATGGCAAACCGCATATAGTCGGTGAAAATCGCGAAAATACTTATGCAGGGTGGGCTTGCTACGGTGCAACAGGAACAGGGGGGTTCATGCATGAGGATTCATTAGCACATATTCCATCGCGGGGCTTTACTGTCTCCATGCTCCGTATCTTTGAATTGAGTCGGTCCTGTAGTGTGGCCGCCACGCTCTACTGGCACAGTAACTTGAATTTCTAGTTTTGAGATACCTTAAATTACTCATTTATAAGATACTTCTAGAGGCACTAGAGATTTTAAAAGATGCGTCTGAAGACATTAGAAAGTTTATGAGAAGCCTCTGAAGACACTACAAAGTTTATGAAATGCCCTGGAGATAATAGAATGTTAATGAGACGTCTGTAGAGACACTAGAAAGTTATGATACAGATAAAAAAATATGTTTAGTAACGACTAGTGGCAAATTGTGTATTCCCCATCCCCGCTTTAGTTATTATCTTTTTTTTAATTCCAAACATTTTTGGTAAATAAGTAAATTTTGCCTATTTTGGATAAACATATAGGAAAGTAAACTCATTCGACGTGACATGCAATGCCAAATTTGCAGCCCAAATTAAGACGATAATCTATTTTTATTATATTTATATATTTTTTTTTTTTTAATTCTCAAAAATAAATCTCAGCCGCCTGAAAAAGACAGTGATCTGTGTGAAGAAAAAAAAAAGGAAACAGTGTTGCATCGTTAAAAAGTGAAAGAGTGATTTAGATACACCTATATGAAAGTAAACTCATTCGCCAGCAATTCCAAATTAGACAATAATCTATTTTTTTCGTTTAATATCTATTGTATATTATTAGACAAATTAACGTCTTATGTGAGTGACAACAAATGAAATCAAGTGATCAATACAAACTATAATTAACTATTATAATTACATTCAAATTAAAATTGCTTTATTATTATTTTTTCTAATTCTCAAAAATAAATCTCAACCACTTGAAGAGGACAGTGATCTCTATGAAAAAAAAAAAGGATAGTGTATATCGTTAGTGTAAAGTGAAAATTAGTATAATATTTAGAGAACAGCCTCTTTTTCAAGCGGCCTATTTTTTTTCAGATAATAATCCATTGTAAAAACTTGTTTAATAAATTCTGAAATCTATGCAGAGTTGTTCTGATAGTGCAAGCAATAGTTAAGGCTTTTTTTTAAAATACTGAAGATTATTTTTACCAAAGGTTAATTTTATGTACTAAAATATCATCGTTTAATTACATATTTTGCTGCAAAATATATTGAAGCGATTACTCAGATTGAAAAAAAAAGAAAATATCAAATTTATTTAAATATAACATGAAGACTGAAAGTATTTTTTTCCGCACTGTTTTAAGCTTTAAAAAATATAATAACCAAATCTCAATTTTTATTGAGTTGGTTTATTTAAGGACTCCTGTTTAATTTCAGGAGCAGGGGTGAGGCCTTTATTTACCATTTGCTACACTGAAAAAGAAAGAAAAATGTCTTTTGACACAGATAACCCATTCATGTTTCCCTTTTTTATCACGCTTACGCACCTGTGTTTATGAGCTGAGGCATTGTAAAATACTTTTCCTAGTTCAAAAATTTATCTACGCATTTTATGGATAGCAAAAGAAAAAAAAAAAAGGTAAAAAAACATTATTCTTAAAACCCCTTACATGAAAGTCCCTCTCTCACCAACAGTGGTATAAGTAAAAAAAAGATATTTCTATGCTCGTGTCAAGACCCGAACTCGCTATGTTCAGATTGAAATCTTTTTTTATGTATCGATGGAATTGGTAAACAATTAGCGGAAAATTTTTTAATATTTAATTTTTTTCCTTTAATATCTATTGCATATTATTAGACAAATTAGCGTCTAAGCTAAGTTCATGCAAGATGATCTTGGAAAGTTCTAAAAATGATTACTAACGGTTATCTATTGGAACAAGATCAAGAGAATAGGGTAGGGGAAACATCAATTCCTAAACCCAAAATCCATTTAGAAGATTTCTACCTATTTTGTGTTCACTTTTTTTTTTGTCAATGAAAGCTATTTTATTTTAAAGCGGATTATATTCTAACAGTTAACAACAGAGGTTTTTGTTGAATTGTCACCAAGCAGGTCATAATAAACAATTGCTTTCATATCCCACCCTACACTCAAAGCAATGTCCTTTGGATGCAAATCCATTTTCAATATCTTTTGGAAAGACTATCATTTAGGCCACTGTCTTTTATGCTTAACATTATCATAAAGGATTTATTATAAGTGGATAGAAGTTGAATCGTGTTACCATCTCTTATAATCATCCTTCAAAATAAAATGGAACTCTCGAACTTTCATTGTAATCTCCTAATTGAAAGGGTAGCATGCATGTTCTGTATTTTATAGTCACTGCCAAACGTTAAGCACGCAGAAGAAAATGTTAATTTTCAGAAGTCATTCTGAATTGGAGAGGTTGCAATTTGCTACGGAGTTAGATGGAGAATGTAATAAATTATGTAACAACCAATCACTGAATCGTGCCGATAAATAAACAAATAAATTTAGTCGTATAAGAAGCCAGCATTGTGAAAGAATACGGATAGTTGCATGTAAGTGCCGATAAAAAGCGTTTAGAACTTTCTTACACATTTCTATGGCTTCCAGAAGACGAATAGAAGATTCTTAGCTCTGGCGTGCTATCGGGCACATTGAAGCAGGACAATCAATCACAGATGTTGCTCTTTTCCTTGTCATTCGTCATTCCGTAATTTCACGATTATGGAAATAATGCTTAACCAGCCAAACAGCTTGTCCTAAACCTGTGGTGGATGATCCAAGTGTTAAGACACACACGGAAAATCTATATATGGCAACTATTACCAAGCTGAATCAAAGAGTGACCACCAGAGTAGATATGGTTGCACCGTCTATTGATAAGGCGATATCTGCCACTACTATGTACCAAAGCCTACACATAAATAGACTAAACGCCCGTGACTCGAATATTCCTCCTCTCGTGTATTCTTTTATCCGTCCATTCCAGTGCTGGCAACATGACAGCTGGATTGCCTTTTATTGGGACAACGTTATGTATACGAATATGTCGAAATTTCCCTGGAAACAGAAAACAAGCGTGTAAGGACTGAAAAAAAGTAGGCACTCACAATCGGTGACAGAACATCACACATTCTAGGCATCAACATCTCATTCTATTTCACATCATCTTTTAGACGGGAATCTATGACGGCTGTCCGGTCTTAGAACCATTGTGAGATAAAGCGCTGCCGCAATTGGTCCTGCTCTCGTTTTAATAGATGATAATGCGCGTCCCCAGAGACTTGGCGAAATCTGAACCCTACAGTGCAGAATCCCCACAAGAACTATCAATTCAATAGCGACAGGAATATAACAAAATTTAATAACTCTAGAATTTCATGAGGATGCAATTGTTCAAATACTACAAGAAGCACTACCCGATTCAAACAGCGAAGTGTATTAAAGATGGTTAAATTAACTTTTATAAATATAAACTCATTCTTGGACACTATTTTGAGGACATTGAAATAATATGTTTATATTTTGAAAGCCTGGCAAAATCAAAATGAATTGCAAATCTCGTGACTTGATATGAGTCATTCGTTACATTTAGCAACACATATTTCATGCCAATTTAAAAAAAGTATAAAATCAACTGAAAATCAGAATGTGTTATCTACCAGATTAATAATATAAATAGATATAGTGCTATAGAACAGTGCGCTAGTTAGAATATCTAATTTGCTATCGAATCATGCGCTGATTAGAATATCTAATATGTTATCGATCAGATCAACAATATAAATAGATAATTTATGACTCGTTTAGCTGAAAGGCTCAACACATGACAACCTGTAGATTGCCTTTGCTCGAATCTACTGGAGGCGTTAGTTGCAGTTAATGTTTTCATAAACAAGAGAACTCAATTGCAATTGCAAACAATGTTTGTAAAACTTCTCTCATTGATAATCAGATATATAATGGGAGTTTTCCGGAATTGTTAACATCCGGTATATAGTTGGGGAGTTTGGAAACACGATGTCCGCCGATGTTCAACAATAAAGAAAAGAAAAATGTATGTCCGTGAAAAATACACAATAATGAAGCATAATAATTAGAAGATTGAAAGTATTAAATGAAAATTACGTAAAAATCAAAATTTCATTATTTTTTTCTATGAATTTAGAAAATATTTTTAAAAAATAAAAATTTCACTATTTTAAAGAAATTTTCGACTTCATATTAAGTGGCTTTTATGATGTATATTTGGAATACGAAATATTGTACACATATGAGGAATATGCATGGTACGCATAAGTGGAGTACGAGGTACACCGATTTTCCACAAGAAAAACACTAAACATTCACCTGCACGTTTTCGTCGCCAAGAAAGAACAGACGTCACATAAGCCACTTGTGAAGTAACCGATCCAATTTACAGCACCTCTGCGACGAGATATCTCGCATCGCCAACAAAATAGATTCCTGTCCTATAAACATCCCGCATCAAAAAGCAACACAGAATCAATTTCGAGAGCGTAGACAAGACGCGTTTTGAAGTCGAGACAAATCTATAATAATTTCCATGGATTCCGTCACCTCATAAACTAGTTTCGTGACTCAATATTCTTCTGCTGCACAAACTTCTGCCAGCGAGAAGTTCTTCCTGTGATCTCGGCAGATGTTGCCTACTCCAGGAAATGAGGTTTCAACTTCTGGAGGGGGCGGATTTTTAGAATCTTCTTCGTCAAGAAAGAAAAAAAAAAAAAACAGTTCGCGTTTTCTTTTATTGCTTATGAAATGAATTCGAGTCTCATTTGCTTTCGATGTTAGTAGAAAACAATTTCTTATTATCCTGTTATATCGAGTACTTATGATGATGGAAAAGTTTGTTTTCGTATACTCGCTTTGTTTTTGTGGATGCACAAACAAATAATTTTGTTCGAAACGCAAATATGGCTCGTTGTTGGTGGGAGAATTTGTTTGTATTCGGAATGAGTTTTATTATTTTTTTTTTAAGTAAACACGATATAACTTTTTTAAGTAAACTGGCAACAGCAGTTTTTGAGTCTGAATTATTCAGCCACCTATGTATGTAAATGAGTTTGCAAACTGAATGTTTTAAATTCTTTTTTTCTTTCGTGTTTGTATTATTTCCCTAACTGGAAGAATTTATTTCTGCAATTTTCTAGTCTCTATAATCCTATAGAGATATGACTTTTTTCATGTTATGTTAGATGATTTGATTGTTTTTATGGTTAAAAATTACTTTAAGATAATTATATAATTTCTTTATACAAATATAATTAGCGATCTTAATTAGTCATGAAATCAATCATTTAAAAATTTAAAGCATTTTCAAGGGAGTCTTTTTTTCTTAGGGATTAAAATATGCTATTTATTTGCTTACATGGATATATTAATATCCCGATTAAAACATTGATATGTTGTAATAATGATCTCGGCTGATTAGAAAGTGCCTAGAATAGATGATAAAGAAGCAAGTGCTATATTGAAGAAATGATGTAATGCAACATTGACAGATTTCAGTAAATATCACAATTAATTTCATTTTTATCGAGAAAACGCTGTTGTTGTATTTGATCCTCAGTGACCGACAGATCGGGACAGACACCCCATGAGTAGTCTACTCACTACCCCGCATTTGAGTATCGTATGGAAGAACCTAGAAAATAGACCTAGACGTATAGACCTAGAAAACTCCCACCTCGTATAGACCTAGAAAACTCCCACCTCGTATAGACCTAGAAAACTCCCACCTCGTATAGACCTAGAAAACTCCCACCTCTCGTATAGACCTAGAAAACTCCACCTCGTATAGACCTAGAAAACTCCCACCTCGTATAGACCTAGAAAACTCCCACCTCGTTTAGACCTAGAAAACTCCCACCTCGTATAGACCTAGAAAACTCCCACCTCGTATAGACCTAGAAAACTCCCACCTCGTATAGACCTAGAAAACTCCCACCTCGTATAGACCTAGAAAACTCCCACCTCGTATAGATCTAGAAAACTCCCACCTCGTATAGACCTGAAAACTCCCACCTCGTATAGATCTAGAAAACTCCCACCTCGTATAGACCTAGAAAACTCCACCTCGTATAGACCTAGAAAACTCCCACGTCGTATAGATCTAGAAAACTCCCACCTCGTATTTTCCCACCTCGTATTTTCCCACCTCGTATAGACCTAGAAAACTCCCACCTCGTATAGATGTAGAAAACTCCCACCTCGTATAGACCTGAAAACTCCACCTCGTATAGACCTAGAAAACTCCCACGTCGTATAGATCTAGAAAACTCCCACCTCGTAGACCTAGAAAACTCCCACCTCGTATAGACCTAGAAAACTCCCACCTCGTATAGACCTAGAAAACTCCCACCTCGTATAGACCAGAAAACTCCCACAGGTAATCTGACTAATGTGGCAAGATGCTGATCATCACAAACGGTATCGTATCTCTTTTTTTTTTTTTTTTTTTTTTGAAACAGTGTCTACAACAATGCCACCAGCAGATCAGTCTTAATGCTCACCAGTAGTGCGCGTTGTCACTGAGCCACAAGTCGGGCATTGACAAAAAAAAAAAAGGGATGTTAATCCGAATAATAATTTGTCACATTTATGATACTTCCTTTTACGCATACACTTAAGGAACTGTCCTTATTGAACTAACTGTCCTTGTTGTATATCGATGGTTCTCATCGAATGACTCACACATATAATTGCACCAACGATTTGTGATAATAAAGGGACGGAATCCCTTACAAATATGTTTTAGAGAGGTAACCTAACCAAATTTGCATGTTCTTTTGGAGAAAATCCAAAAAATTCCAAAAAGGCAGACTGGCCGCACTGCGAGACGTTTATACATGTTATCACAATCGTCATCAAATCTTTTCTTTCCTGTAATTAGTGTCTCTAACGGACATCATCAAAAAAGTCGAGCCTGCATACTGGCTACACACATCACCACGGGGCCACAAATGGAGCTCTAGTTACTCATTAACAAATACATTTGATCAAGATTCTATCATATCTTTCATTCGCTTTTATATGTAGGTTAACAGCCCGTTGTGGGCCAATGCCGTCTACCTACTGGTAGATTTCGAGACGAGAGATGTTTTTTTCTTTTTACGGGGTAGGGTTGTCATCTTTGCGCCCAACAGTCATATGAGACCGGGACCTACGTCGTAAAGTGGATTCCGAACCACTAGAAACATCCATGGCACCGGCGGGAGTCGAACCCGAAACCTGTGGTACCGAGCGCCAGAATTAGTTTCAAATAGCAAATCTAAATTTTGAGGCTTAACATTCTGTTTAAAAATGTTAGAAAATAATTTGTATTAATTAGAACATAAGTTACATAATTTTATTATAAAATCAATTGCATAAAATGTCAAATATATATTATTTTAATACATATTTTATTATTATTTTAGTTTAACTAATAATAAAGAATTCTGAACGCCATGGTATTTATTTTATTTTCGAAAGGAGACATAAAAATGGGCTGCTGCTATAAAAGCCATATATATATTAAATATGAAAATAGTTTTGAGTGCTTATATGTGTTTTTGTTTATATGGTATATGTTATTAAACATCCTTTAAATTTTATTTTTATTTCATATTAGTTTATTTTGATACGTTTCTTGTATCTTTTATTATTTCATTGATATTTTAACAGAGGAAAATATTGTTACTCTAGAATAAAAAAGTTGTATTCATTTATTTATCCCTCTGTATATATATTACAAAACTATGATGCATAGAAGCCCATTTTTGTTTTTAACTGAATCTCTTTTCTTTTTTTTTTTGAAGGATAAATAAAACGAAAAATAAAGCGAAACGTTCTGTCTAGTTAACTTTTAAATTCAATAAAAAATGGTTATTTTGTATAGTGAAAATATATATTTTGGAATAAATCTTTTAAAAAATTACCTGTTTTGACCAGAATTTTCTAATATTCCCAAAAAAAATAAATATACGTGTTTATTTTTAAAAAATATGTGTATTTATATTCTTATTATTTCTAGAATATCAGTATTAAACAAATAAATTTAGGCAATAATGATTTCAAAATTAAAACCAGATAATATACTAAGAAAAACTTTCTTTCTTGGTACTAATATATATATATTTAGGGGGTCGTTGAATATTTTCATGAACATTTTCTCTAATTTTTTTTCTATTACTCACTGATTCTCTTCCTTGAAAAGTTTATTTAAATAGAAATGTATTATTAATATTACATGTATTATTCTGTTATTTCTTGAATATCGATAATCGCCTAAATTTATTTGTTAATTATGATTTCAAAATTAAAAATATAGACAACATACTGAGAAAAAGCTCTTTCTTGGAATAATATATATATATATATAATCACCCCCTATCTATATATATATATATCACCCCCATATAATATATATAAATAGGGGGGGTGAATATTCTCATGAAGCTTTTCTGTAATTTTTTCCCCTATTCCTCGCTGAATCTATTTCTTAAAAAAAACTTATTTAAATAGAAATGTATTATTTTTAAATCGGGAAATGCTGCTTTATAAAATTTATATGCTGCTATTAAGAAATAATATAATACTTACAAGCCTCGCTTATATGGCATATGTTAACATAAATGACATTATTATCCAGAAATATCTGTTTAATATCTATTCTTTAAAAATGGCCTGTTTCGATCAGAATTTTCTAATATTCCCAAAAAATAATTATACGCATTTATTTTTTCCAAAATATGTGTAATTATATTTTTATTGTTTCTAGAATATCGATATTAAACAAATAAATTTAGACGATTATAATCGCAAAATTAAAAATATAGACAATATACTGAGAAAAGCTCTTTCTGGGGGTGCGCGCGTGTGTGTGTGTACGTGTGTGCGTATGTTTATCTTTCTTAAAAGCTTATTTAAATAGAACTGTATATTTTTTTTAAATCGGGAAATGTTACGTTATATATATATATACTAGTAAGAAATAATATATCTACAAGCCTCATTTAGATGGCATATGTTAACATACATGACACTACTACCCAGAAATATCTATTTAAATATTCTAATACATTTTCTTCTTAGTGTTCTATATTGTATTTCGTGCACTGATTTTCTATTCTTTTTCAATCTGTTTGTATTATACATAGTTCTATGCACAGACAAATCTCAAAGGGACTTTTTTTTTTCGAAATGGATATGAAATAAGTCCAAACGAGTCCCCCCAAAAAAAAAAAAAAAAATCCGGAATCATCTGCAATTCGACTCACGTCCAGAGATCAGATCTCAAAAAGCGGGCAGAGCGCAGAGAATGTTGAAAATACCATCTTTTTTTTTCTCCTTTCCCTTATAAAAGAGAAGCATCCATTCTCGCAAACTCGTCAACTGTCAGATCCAATATGGCCTAGCATTTCTTCCACCCCCCCCTCCGCGACTCACCCCTTTTCCACCGGGGCTGCAAAAAGGGGGGCGATCATTTCGAAAAAAAGTCAAGCCATCAAATGGGGATTCATTCCTTTTGATTTGATGGGGTCCGGCAGTTGTTTTGTTGAGGGCATATCCAGGTGGAATTTGGAAAAGTATGATGGGGTTGAACTTTTTTTTTTTTAGATATCTTGGTATGATGGTAAAGGGTTTATTTCAATGTAATGTGGTGAATGCTATATTTTGACTTAAAAACAAACAAGTAATATAAAAAAAAAATTTAAAATCCATTAATTCTATTAGCTTACACTCTCCCTATATATATCTTGTTCAAATTTCTAATCATTCATAAAATACTTTTTATTCATCCACTCAAGTTCAAATACATTTTTTTAACTTGTAGTGGAGGACACTGGATGTGAATGCAGTTTTTCTTAAATATTAATACAGTAATTAAAGTTAATTAATTAATTTTAGGTTTTTTTAGATTTAAGCTACATATATCTACCAATAGATGGCGCCAGATAAACTTTAAAAAAATGAATGAAAATTATTTATAAAGGACTTTCTGCAATAGAGTGAAAAAAAGTAGGAATTGGCTTAAATTTTATTTTTTTTTTTTATATCACTTGTTTTTTTTCTTTAGATATCTTGGAATTATGGTAAAGGGTTTGTTACGTCGAAACCCATGTCCCCCTGCTTAGGGAGGTCAACGCCCTATGTCCAGAAAAACATCCTGTCTGGGGGGTGTCTGGCAGGGGATGAGCTGACGGGAGAGAGAGAAAGAATGTAAGAAGGCAGTTGAACTTCTGCAACCAAAGAGAAAAGGTTGTGTGAGCAGTGCATCTTCGAGCTTGATGGCTGCATAAACTAAAGGAGTTGAATAACTACGACTAACGAGAATGGTCGTGTGGCAGTGCATCTTCGAGCTTGATGGCTGCGTAAGTAAAAGAGTTCAATAAGTGTAACCAACGAGAAAGGTTGTGTGTGGCAGTCCATCTTCGAGCTTGATGGTTGCCTAAATAAAGGATATTAAATTTATACAGTCCATTCTTTTCTTCGTGTCTGTGTCGAAGATTATTTGAGTTTATATTTGAGTGTACGAGCTATCGAACATTTTGGTCCAGTCTCCCAGAGGCGGATTAGTTGAGAATTGAGATAGAGTGATCCATAGGATTTCCACGAATCGTTGGCTGTATTCTACCATGAGTTCGGTAGGTGAAGTTTAATAATTCTAATGTGTTGGACATTTAGCTGGATTTAGTTTAATAGGTTTAGTTGCTTTGGTGTGCCATTGTTTAGTGGAATTTAAGTGAATAAACAATGTCTTTTCTTTAAATCTAAAGAAGGATGAGCTAAAAGAGGTAGCGGAAGAGATGGGCTTAACCATTCCAGTCAACGCTAGAAAATAGATTTGATCAACCTAATCAAATCCAGTCATGTCTATAGAAGAAGGATTAAAATAGTGCGCAATCTTGTGGATGATGTTTTAGAAGAAAGGAGGGAAAAAAGAAACGAGAAAGTGAAATAAAATTAGAATTCGAGAGGGACAAACGAGAAAGTGAAATAAAATTAGAGATAGAGAAAATTCATTTGGTTGCTGAAAAAGAGTTGAACTTTGGAAAATGGATTCAGCTAAAACTTCCCAAATTAGCAATCATAAAGGAGTGAGTGATGACTCTTTGTCTTCCTCAACTGAAGATGAGTCATGGCCCAATAGTTTAGATTCTTCAACTTCTAATAAGAAAAATGTTACTTCATTATCAGTTGTGAAGCCAACATCAAACGTGCGTAATCTTACTCCCCGACCATTTTCCAATGTTTATAATTCAAGTTATTTTGCGTCAAATACTTCTGCACAGCAAAACAGTGCAAAAACTGACAATGTTCCAGAAAAAGGTGTTTCTAACAAAGTCAGTACAAAAGAGAATTTGAACGAATCCAAGAAATCAAGTGATTCAAACAGCAACACTTCTCGCCACCAAACTCGAACCTCTCATATTCCTTCAACAACATCATCTGTATTAGAAGCAAGTAAAGAGAAACCTAAATCTATTGAGTCTCGCAGTGTAAAACCTGTAGTTCCTTCTAAGCCTGCATTACCTGTAAAGCCTATGATTTCTAATCGACCACGTACTTCTGTGAAAGAAAATGATATTGAGGAGAGATATAGAAAATTCAAATCTTATTCTTCAGAATACTGTGTTTGGCTTTGTGGTGTCTGGGTGCAGCACCACAGGAAATGTAAGTAGAGAACATTGTGGACTATCCACAGATAAAGTTGATTTTCCATTGAGAAAAAATTTGGCCAGTAGAAGGGTTTGAGAAATTGGAATTAACAGGTGATAGTGAAAATTCTACATGCGAGAAAATAATTGAGGAAAAAGTGCCAGATGCTACTCATGCAACTCATCATGGTGTTTACCGGCCTGAGAAATTACGAGTATTTGATTGTTCCTCAAAGACCATGAATGGAGCTACCATCAATGGTTCAAAGATAAGAGTGGACCCATCCCGAGGTGAGTTAAACGAGGGAGACCGTGGTGATGGAGACATCCGTGGCAGTAAAGATGGTGGCTATTCCAGTGGAGATAAACGAGGAGACTGTGGAGGAGAAGAATACCGTGGAGTCAGAGGAGATGGTTTCCGTTATGGAGGAGATAGAGGAAGCAGATATGGTAAACCATCATTTGGAGGTGGTGGAGTCTACAGTTCAAGCTACAGGAGCCGTTCAACTATGGGGCCGTCGAAGAAACAGAGGTGGCTGGTAAGGGAATATGCCCTGAACACCAAATGCCATTGCCGAACCTCAACTGTTCGTGTGAGAGTATAACATCTGTTACAGTTGGTGTTTAATATGCTTCAATGGTCTTCAACGTTTAATTTTGAGAATTCATCAACTACTTTTGTGAATGTGCCTTGAAGCTTAAGACATCTAAGTAGTTTATTGCAGTGATTCGAAATCAAGTGATTAAAAGACTTTCGTGCTCATCAGAGTTGCTACAATTCATCGATTGTCATCTGATTTCCAGTGATACCACATTAGTTGAGACCAGAGTTCCTGGCTGGAGAAAAGTATCCTGATCAACCGATCCAGATCCTTGATAAACAGGACGAGAACTTTTCTGAACTGAGTGATCCAGTGTTGGTGAGAACAAATTGTTTTTGAAACAAGTGACTGAAATTTCATGAACTATTTATTGAGTTTAAGTAATAATTATATAAAAGTTTAAGTATTTAAGTTACATATTTAGATTTCTTAAAAATACCAGGTGTTTGTCATTTAAATTAAATTATTCAATTGATAATTTATTTATATTGATAATTTATATATATTATTATTGTTTAGTTATTCATGCATGATAGAAATTAATATTCCTGAGATATTTCTAGTAAAATCTATTCAACAAAAAAGTTTTCAAAAGTCTATTGAAAGATAAGAAACTTATGTCGAATAGTAAATTAAAATCTTTAAATCCCCTTTTTAGATTTAGATGGAATCTTAAGAGTAGGTGGACGTTTGAGTAATGCGGAATGTAGTTGTGATAAAATACACCGTATAATGTTGCCTAAAAATCAAGCATTTACTGAGATGTTAATTTCTTTATTACCATATAAAATATTTTCATGTAGTATTATCTGCTCTTTTGTGTCATGTGCGTGAGAAATTCTGCCCTATAGGTGGAAAATCTATTTGCAGAAAAATAGTGCATAAATGTGTTATTTGTTAGAAGTAAAACCTATTGTGTCAACACAATTAATGGGTAGTTAACCAAGAAATAGAGTTACCTTTAATTATACATTTAATGTTTCAGGAGTAGATTTCTGTGGACCATTTTTGGTTAAACTTGGTAAACAAAGAAAGAGTATTGTGTGTAAAATGTATGCATGTTTATTTGTTTGTTTTGTATTTAAGGCAGTACATATTGAGAGTGTTTCTATTATCATCCGAATCCTTTATAGCTGCTTTAAAAAAGATTTATTGCACGTAGAGGCAAATGTGCTAAATTATACTCTGATAGTGCAAAGAATTTTGTAGGTGCGAACAGAGAAATTCAAAAGTTTCATTTTAGAAGAGTAGTTAAAGGTGCTAGTTTAAATTATGAAGAGTTTAACTATATGTATACAAACTGAAGCAATTTTGAATTCTAGACCATTGAGTACAATTTCAACTGATGGTGATAATCTCGGAAGTTTTAACTCCAGCCCATTTTTTGATTAATCGATCAATGAACGCTATTTTAGAGTCTAATTTAATTGATTTAAAAGATAATAATCTTAATAAGTGGCAAAGGGTAACTGAAATAGTTGAATTAGTGTGGAAAAATGGCACCGTAGCTATTTAAGTGAATTGCAACAAAAAGAAATAAATGGGTCTTTTGAAAAAGACAATGTAAACAGTGGTGATTTAGTGCTATTGGTTGATGATAATTTACCTACTTATAAATGGTCTCTAGGCAGAATAATTGATATTTATTATGGTGTTGATAATAAAATCAGAGTGCTTAATATAAAAACCAGAGTGGAATTTTTAAGAGACCAGTATCAAAAGTGTGTGTTTTGCCTATGCCAGAGTAATTTCCTTTAGAGTGCTTTTGTTTATATTCATGGTATTATGTTTGTAATTTGTTTTAAATTTAGTACAATGTATGCATATATATATATTCATTTTCAATGACTTATTATATGTTTAAAATTGTTAATTTTGTATGTTAGAATGATTATTGTATATTATTGAATGTTTATTAAACATATCAATGGGTGGCGGTATGTTACGTCGAAACCCATGTCCCCCTGCTTAGGGAAGTCAACGCCCTATGTCCAGAAAAACATCCTGTCTGTGGGGGTGTCTGGCAGGGGGGGGTGAGCTGACGGGAAAGAGAGAGAAAGAATGTAAGAAGGCAGTTGAACTTCTGCAACCAAAGAGAAGGTTGTGTGAGCAGTGCATCTTCGAGCTTGATGGCTGCATAAGTAAAAAGAGTTCAATAAGTGTAACCAACGAAAAGGTTGTGTGTGGCAGTCCATCTTTGAGCTTGATGGTTGCCTAAATAAAGGAGATTAAATTTATACAGTCCATTCTTTTCTTCGTGTCTGTGTCGAAGATTATTTTTTATATTTGAGTGTACGAGCTATCGAACAGGGTTTATTTCAATTTAATATTGTGAATGCTATATTTTGATTTAAAAACAAACAAGTAATATAAAAAAAAAAATTTAAGTCAATTCCTACTTTTTTTTTCACTATATTGCAAAAGTCCTTTATAAATAATTTTCATTCATTTTTTTTAAGTTTATCTGGCACCATCTATTGGTAGATGCATGCAACTCAAATCTAAAAAAAAAAAATTAAATAATTAAATTTAATTTAATTAATGAATTAATATTTGAAAAGCACGGAAAATGTGAAACTTCAAGAAGAAGGAATTGATCAACACACTGCGAAGTACTTTAGCTATTGGATGTAGAGATGGACTTCAAAACCATACTACAAAACACTTCAAACAAAAGCCAAATTTTCAGAAAATTCCTTAAGATTAACGTTATTCATAACGCATTTCAAGAGTTAAGGGGTCCAAAGTACCATTTTCCGCCAAAATTTGAAATGGAGCTTTATTTGCTTGGCCTCATTTTTGGATAACGTCATTGACCAAAATATAACCACGACAACGTCATTTCCGCGCATGATTATATGTTTAAAAAATTATCTTTTGTCGATACAACTTCCTAAAATGGAGATTCAATCTTTCAATCGTTATGGGTCTTTTGTTGAGGTAATATGAGTGAATTTGGAAAATGCTTCTCATTATGGGTTTTTTTTTTTTTTTTTTTTAAATTTTAATTTCATAAAGTAAAAATATTTGGTGTTACTTTTTAAAAATTGTTTAAAATTAGTCTTTTTCAGTACGAAAGATACACTTTCTATGAGTCTAAATCTAAATTATTAATGTTACTGACATAAAGATAACTTTATTTTCAATTGTTTAAATAATAAAAAGTATTTTGCTTTACATGTGTAAAAAAGTATTCATATTTGCATAATTACATAATTGTTAAAGTGGATATGCAGTCTTTAAAAAAAAAACATGCAATAATTTAGAAATACTGGTAATTTCTTTAGAAAAATTTCTATGAGTTTTAAACAAATAGTAAAATCAAGCTGAAGAATAAACATGCATGTAAATAAAAAAATCTCATGCCTTATATAATATAATGGTAACCTCTCCTTTAGTAATTTTCATTCTTTTCGGAATTCAATGTTTTTTTTATCAATGATATTGGTAAATTTTCTACATCAGTTATGATTATTCCTTAAATATTAGAGATAAAATTTAATACAAAAGATTCATCATTGCATGAAACACTCACATTTCTGAGTTTTTAGCTAACTATTTTGAATTTAGAACTGTATTCTTATTAAAAAAGAAAATTATATTTTTCAAAATTCGATAATACCGAAAATGTTTTGGTGAAATTCCTTTTAGGTAAAAACATTACCAGCCAAATTTTAATTAATTTTTTTAAATAAATGGAAAATCTGGAACTCATTTTTCTTCAGTATGTAAGAGCAAAAGAAAAATACTACAAGAATCAAGAAAAGAAAATACAAAAGAAAAAAATAAAAAAAAAAAAAGACATTATCTGAATTTACTAATACTATTTTGAACATCGTAATAAGAAAGAAAATATTAAAAACAATTGTCTTTGTTATAATATTTCAGTATAACTGCACTATAATATCTGTTTGATTCTGAAAAAAAATCTGACCATTTCAAAAAAATACGTGTTGTAAATGCTACTTTCTGATGAATCAGAGTATTACAGCAGTAAATCAAGTGCCTAAATTACCTTTTCAGAAAAAGAAATAAATGAGATTTTTTTTAAATTTATAAATCAAGTGCCTAGTTTGCATTATTAGGGGGAATATATAAATCAAGTGTCTAGTTTCATTTTTAGAAATATATTAAACAATTGTCTAGTTTACATTTTTTTAAAAATTATATTCACTGGAACTGTATCTTACAATGAATGGATTTTTTTACAATTCATATAAAACTTTCCAAGAAAATATAAACTTATTTGAAAAATATCGTGCTTATTGTAAAATAGATTACTGATTTTTGATCAATCAAAGTTGAATGTAGGAAATGCAACATAATATTAAAATATAAAAATGAAGCACATTTTGATATTAAAAATTGAAATTATCATTTTTAAACATATAAAATCAGTTAAATTAAACTTATTAAATTTGTTTGTAATAAATTAGTTACTCTCCAAAAAATAGCCAAATTAAAAATATTTGGATTTTGTATGTAAGATTCGAATCTACAATTAATTACAAATTCTTTCTGAACTATGTTAAAATCTTTGCTAGAAATAGTTAAATATATCGCTAAAAATGCCAATATTGTCATAAAATGCATAGCAAATTGATGATACTTCCATATTGGGATGTAATTAATTAATGTATAAGGTAGTGATGGACGATGTGAAAATTTTATAATCGATATATCACCCATCTAGTATCGCGATTTCACGATATGTCGATTTTATACAGATTTAAAACTTTGAATATGAAGCATTTTTTTATCATAAACAAAAAGGGAGACTTTGAAATATTTCGATCAAATTTTTAAAAAAATAATTTTAATGGTTGTTTTCAAGAATGAATTATGTTCTGTTTAGTTTATTGATGTTTCAGTTTGTTGTCTGCAACACAAAATTATTTCATTTTTCAAAACAAATTATCTTCTTTTCCCCATTTGATTATGCATATTTAATCGCAAAATATCTCATTTAGAGCTAAATAATAATTAGTTGCATTGTTTAGATTTCCCAGACAATTTCAAAGTGGAGTACCTCCTTTTTCCTGCACGATAAATCAACAATATATATATATCAATCAATAGATTAAATTAACTACAAGAAGCAAAAATATGGAAGATGGGGTGATAATTACCGGTGAACTTATTAGAGAGGTAACGAGGAAAGCGGAATTTATCTATATTTAAAAACCCCTTACTTAAAAAGTACTTTAAAAATTAATGGACTGTAAATATTATCAAGTACATTTTTAAATGAAAAAACAATATACAAGAATAAATCACTATATAACATTAAAAATGTTCAGCTCTGTACTTAAACTTACCATGTGTCCGTAATCATCAATTTATATTATGATAGAGGTGACAATATATAAGTACAAATTTCTATAACACAATTTATATTTCTCCAAAACAAACAGTTCATTTTTGTTCAGAAGCAGATAATAATAATTATATGAAACAATTTCAAAATGACATAAAATAAAAAAGTAAAACTTTCAATCAAATTTCTAATTTTTATTCTTGTTAATAATAATTTTAATATTTAAGACATTTTTTATTTTAATATTAAGATAATTTTTATATTATGTGAGAATTCTTAATAGTAATAATAATAATAACTAAAATAGCATACAATATCTCTAATTGAGTCTTTCAATAAGTAAAAAAAAAAAAAAAAAAAAAAATTTCAATAAAGTCGCAGTTTAATAATTATGCAGAACCGCAGACGAAAAATATCGAAAATCTCCAGGCACATCCAATGATATTTCCAAAACAGTTATACTAATTTCGAAATTGACTATTCTGATGCTGGAATTAGGTATTTCCATGTTGTACACCGAAATCGCTTTTCCTACCTACGGCAAGCTCGATTCGCCAATCAACTTCAAAGTGGTTTTACCTATTTGGAAAATCCTTATTTCGATGTTGGACACTAAAATTACATTACCATCGATCTAAGCCTATAATTCAGTTGTTAATAAGTACTGTCAATTTTTCCGACTGAAATAAGCTTCTGAAATTTTGCCAAAAGAATATTTATTTAGTCATCAATAGCAATCAGCCTCCTTTTTTCAATTCTTACTTTTTAGTTCACACTCTCCCTATATATACCTTGTTAAAATTTTCAATTGTTCATAAAATACTTATTATTCGTCCACTTTTAAGTTCAAATACATTTTTTAACTTGGAGTGGATGACACTTGATGTTAATACAGTTTTTCAAATATTAATTCATTCATTAAATTTAATTAATTAATTTTAGTTTGTTTTAGATAAGTTGCATATATCTACCAATAGATGGTGTCAGATGTAAGATAAAAATTTCAGCTTGAAATGAAAACTTTTTTTTTTTCCAATTCCTACTATTAAAACTTAAAAAAAAAAATGAAAATTATTTATAAAGGACTTTCTGCAATAAAGTGAAAAAAAAAGTAGACATTGACTTCAAAATTTTTTTTTATATATTACTTGTTATAATGACATCTTCCTATCAACCTTTTGATGCCATTTTTTTTATAAAATTAAATTTGGTTCTGCCTTGAAATAAAGAATGTAAGCTTCATTTCTATCTGCGAGTAGGCAGACGGCTTTGGCCCACCCTGGGGCTGTTGAGCCAATGAAGAAACAGAAGAAGTTTCATTTCAACATCTTCTTTTGAAATCTGCTAGAGTCTTGCGAAATGTTTGTGTAAGTTTGTAAAAAATGGTGATCTGTTGAAACATTGAGTAGTTGAAGCCTATTTTATCTGTAAAATTCTTTTAAAAGATTCTGAATCACTTGCGCAGTGTGGGATTTGGCATTATTCTGTTTTCTGTTTATGAACAAATGTCGTTTTTTCGTGCAAAACCGTTTTTAAGCATCTTAGCTGATTACACTTCATTTCAAAGGTTTATATTTGACTATGACTTAACATTTAACTATTTATTTCCTATCCCATCAACACTCAAAAGAATCTTCTTTAAATCCATACCATTTCGAAACTTTTGGATAGGCCATGAATGGTGTCCAACTGAGTCACTATCTTTTGTACTTAACAATACCACAGAATTTCATAGACTTATTATAGATGGTTTTAAGTTGACGACGACGATTTGTCAGGTTGAAGGAAAGCCTTGGTTGCACAGTAACCTCTATCTCCTATTTTGTGAATGAGAGAAGTTTCTTAAGCGTTTAAGCCCTTTGATTATATATATATATATATATTATATATTATTATAATTTTTAAGTAAGGAATAAAAGTAATAAAAAATAAACAATAGAAACAAAAGCAATGAGGAACATTCAGATTCCTTTCCGAATTACTGAAAAGGGAGGATATCAGAAGTTGAATCATTTCTCTTATAATCATCCGAGGTCTTATGGCCAATCGGCTAGTTCTCTGCCATTGGTAGGCTTTTAGGTTAGAATCTTAGTGGTGGTATGGATGTTTGTTAGTTGTTTATAGTCCGCGTTAAACTGTAGATCCCGATCTAATTAGCCTAAAGTGTGCAAAAAATTACCATATAGCGGCAAACCAAACCCTTCTTCAAAAAAAAAAAAAAAAACTAAAAAGAATTTAAGTTACATCCTAATATATCTGAGAATCAAAGATGCTTTTCAAAAAATATGAAAATCAATAAAAGCAAATTTCATAAATTTTAATAACTTATAATTTTTCATAAAATATATCCTAATAAATTATTATATCAAAATTGCATTGCACTTTTTATCAAAAACAATATTCTGTTGTATCAAAAGATCCTTTCAAAAGATAGGAAAATCCATAAAAAAGATTTCATATTTCTAATAAGCATTTATAATCATTCATAAGATAAATCTTAATAAATTATTATATTGAAATTGCATTGCATTTTAACAAAACAATATTCTGCTGTATCAAAAATTCTTTCAAAGGATATGAAAATCAAAGAAAACAAATTTTAATAATAATTTATATTTAGTCATCAAATAAATCCTAATATATTATTATAGTAAAATTAACATTGCACTTTAACAAAACAATATTCTGCAATATCTATATTTTTTGTCAATTAAATGTTTCGATCATAATAAAGTCGTTTTAATATAGATTTTACAAAAAATACATTGGATCATCATAGAAAAATCAAAATCATCATCAAAAATGCATGTATCATTTTGTAGTGTACTGCATAAATAGGTTCTCCTGTTTTCGTTATGGTAACTTTTACTTTATAAATCAATGGGCGCGCACAGTATAACTTAGTGAAAATCGATAAAGACAACTTCGGATGTTCCAAAGCCACCTGCGCAGCAAGACACTCAGGCGTTCCATAATAGAATACTCAAAGTGATTTTTTGTTCTATTTCAGTTTTTAGTTTAGAAAGAGACTGAATTCCTGTAAAAAAGAAATTGATATCGAAAGAGTATAATGTACAAAATATTTATGATGAAATTGAATGCCAGAAAATAATCACTTATAGGCTTTTGATTTTTTTCAGAATATATTACAAAATTGTTTTACGAGATTGTATATACAAAGTTGACATAAATAAGCTCTTTAAATCAAGCTCTTCCCTTCGTTCACACCACCTTTTTTTTAACATTATTAATTGAATTTTTTTATTAAAATATAAAGAAATGACAATTATTGTTTTATCACTATTTTTTTGAGATAAATAACTAACTTTAAATGGTGTTCTACGATAGCGAAACAATTTTCATTTTTATTATACTTAATAAATGGCATTAAAAAAAATATCTAACGTCTTATGAGGAAACTGTATAAAAAACATTGCGTTTACACAAATATTCTACACTACTTGATATGCATTAAAATTTTAAATACTATAATTATCATTAAAAAATTTTATAATTATCATTCTAACAAATGTCTATAAATATTTCCCATATAAAATGCTGTAAGAAAAGAACCACGTTATAATGAATTCAAATTTGAACTGAAGATTGAAGAAGGGGAAACGAAAGTGACATCAAAAGTCACATCGATTTTTCCATGTCCGATTTGGTGGTATGACCTTGCCGTGGTGGATGGGCTTTCCACCAACAGTGCTCATAACTAACTGTTGAATGGCTTGGAAGTTATTTTTCCTGTCAAAAACAGAAACAATCGGCCATTGAATACCATTTTGGTTTAATGTGCAACTCATGCCAAATACATTGTCATTCGATTCAAAAATATCACTGGCAGCCGAATTCACTTTCTTGCCAATTACAGCGCCATATCTATTAATACACTTTGGGACCTTTTTTTGCCGCATTGTTTCCTCTTTTCTTCAAGTTCAAATTTGAACTCATTATGACGCGTGGTTCTTTTTTTTTTACAGTATTTTGAAAGTGGGACTCACCCTGTAATTTAAAATTAAAACTCAGATGAAAGAAACTTTAAAAAATATTTCATTTAATTTAAAAATACACACGTAGAAGCATTATTTAATTTCTTTAGTAATTAATTTAGAAAGGCTTCCATTTTATTTCAAAATTTAATTATTTAACTAGCAATAACGTATTGTTTTGCCTGACTTCAATTCATTCCATTCTGTCCTATATGTTAATAAGTTAATAAGTTTAAAAGAAATAAGTATAAATTATTATTAAAAATATTAACTAAACAAAAAAATTATTTTAAATACAATTATTAATTTTAATTTTGAAGTATTTTAATATAAATTTAATTTGAAACAAACTTAAACTAGAAATATTTAATTACATTTCATACGAATTTTAATTTAGGCGCATAATTTTCATTTAATTAGCAATGAACAAAAATTATCCTTTTCCAACCAAGCCTTATAAAAGAATAGTTACTTAATTTAATGAAACTATGTATAGCAATTTAATGTGATAACAAAATTAAAATTCCGAAAGAAAATCTAGAAATTTTAACAAGCAAAAAAAATTACTATCTAGAATAGGAGGATCATCACTGGCGTTTGTCAAATTATTTAATCTTATTATTTAACAAAAGAAATTGGTTCATCAAATAGAAGTTTTATAAGTATATTCATATAAAATTTTAAGAAAATGCGAAATGTATATTATGTACAGTACATCAAATAATCCTTTTAAAATTATTCAAATATAATCCTTCTAAATTTTATAATTCACGCAAATATAGTCAAACCTTGATTCGTGGCCCAGTGACAACGTATATAGCTGGCGTGCAGGAGGATTTGGGTTCAAATCCACTGGTAACAAACAAAAACAAAAAGTTTTTGTCTATCTTTTTTTTTAAATAAAATTATAAGACATGATAATAAAGATTCAACTTCTATCTATGACGCATCAGTGGAATCATTATTATAATGAAAAACACAAAGGGCAGAATCTTCTGCTTCCACACAAGATTCTTTTCAGTGTAGGGTAAGGTATGAAATAAATTATTTATTATGTATTGTGAAAAAGCAAACTATATACGCAGAAATCAGAAACTGAGACGATTAAAGAAGACCAACATCGCAGGATTTGATTGAGAAATGATGCTTCTCTGATCCCATTTTTCCCATTCTTGCTCCAACAGATTAAAATCCATTACTTTACAGAATCAATTCAAGGGATTACTTCTTAAAGAGAAGTTACTATGAAGCTAGATTCTTTTACTAAGACAAAAGATAATAAACGTTATAAAAAAAATAGCATCAAAGCTGACGAAAAGACAGCATTGAAAGAATGGTGACTATTTTGAGGAGTAAACAAATAGGTTTTTGATAACATAAATTAAATATTAATATTTAATTTATATTGTCTTCCTTGGCGCAGCAGCCTTATGGTGAACCGCGGCCGTCTGCCTTTCGAGACAGGAAATGTTTTCCATTTCACGGGGTAAGATTTTCAACCCTAGGCCCAACAGTTATATTAGACCGAGATATTAGACCTACAATTTAAAGTGGATTCCGAACCACTACAAACATCCATGTCATCGCCGGAACATGAACCCGAAACCTGTGGCGCGTGTGCCAAAGCGCTAGTCACTCTTCCATCAGGCCCAAATGTAAATATTAGATAATTATATTAATATAGTGTAAATATAACACATTATAAATATAGTTTTATATATCACGTTCAGAATGCATTCACATCAATTATCTGTGTTTATAAAGTGAAGCTGTCTAAGTGGGTTGCACGCGTCTTAATGCCGATAATGAAATTAGATAATAAATCCATAATACTAAAACGCAATGAATTACATTGAAATTCCAAAGCCCAGTCAAAGGATGGGACTCAACAACTGCCAAGCATCTAGAATTCTGCATGAGAAAATAGAGGGAAAATAACAATCCCAACTCTTTTCCTTGACAGTAGCTAATAGTTTAATAGAGCATCTACATATAATAGTTCTTAATATCATAAAACGAACGATCTTAATATTCATAATCATAAGCATATCTCTAGTATCTAAATCAGCCGAGCAGGCAGAAGTTGCTTAATAAAATTTATTTCAAGCATTTCAAAATGTAGATACTTTTGGAAGGAATCGAACAATTGAAAAAATAAAAGAAAATTAAAGTTCTAGAAACCAGACTGAATCAAAGATATAAATTTAATTATAAAATCAACAGCATTCAAATATACTAAAAGAAATGTCAAATTGATGATTATTGTTATATAAATCCATCTAGACTGATTTTATACTGCTTACGTGTTTTATAGTTAACTGAAAAATATAAGTCGGCGTTGGCTGGTTATAGAAAATAAAACATTTTTTAGATTTCATAGATGATATTGATAAAAATTTTAAGTAAATTTTATTAAGTTTACATAAGTTTAAAAATCGTATAATAACGTAATAAACATAAATAAGCTTATATAAATATTATCTAGAGATTTTTATTAGTATTATAAAGTTTATTATTTATATAAATAAAAATATTAATATAAAAATATTTATTTTCTCCGATATAAAAGATATTGATATTTTAAGTTGCTGTCCATAAATTATACAAATTGGCAAAACAAAGCTATCATTCTTGATTCTTGTCGGAATTTTTCAAATTATTTTTCACCTTCTGGTAGCATTTATTTTGAAGAATATGTTAGTGTTAATTTAGAAAATAAATTTAAAACTAAGATTGTAAATTTTATAATTTATTTTATTTTTTAATGATAACTTAACTTAACGAAAGTCAGTTTTTAAGCCTCTTGTTCTCCGGCGGCGTGAAAAATTTTCAATAAAAAAATATTTTATTCGTTAAAAAAAATAATTAATAAAAAAAACTTCATACTTTTTCTGCTAGAATTTTAAAACGAAATAATAAAAGGACAGGAAAATAATTGACTTTCTAAATGATCATACTAATAGTAACAGTGGCTGAATTTAATTTGTTTCACATTAATTGAACTCTGACTTACGATAGAATAGTGATTTTGTGTACTCTTTACTGGAGGGCCAGAAAAATATGTCCTAATCACACGGACTTTTATTATGTTCTGGTTTTTAAATTTTAAAATTTTATCCTTAGAACGGCAAGTGGCCAAATTTGTACGGATTGTGTTCATATAAAACCATAGATAACAATAACATAATAACAGCTAAAGAAAACAAATATGGAAGGCAATATTTATTATCAAAAAAATAGATTAAAATTAAATAACAAATGAATCCTAATTTTTGTTTTGAGTGTTCAGATTTTTCAATTTCTGGATTTGTCAATCATTTCGTTACTGTATTTTAAATTTGTAAGTAGATCTCTTGGCTGCGAAGCTTTGCTTTCCCTATATGCATGAACTTAAGATGGATATGAATGTCCTCGTTTTTATGGATTTTCATTTTTCAATATTCAGAATAATGTAGATTTGGAAACTTCAATGGCTTGAGTTGCTGATCTTATGATGTCTCTTTTGCTAAGAAAAATATGTCTACGCTTTTTTCTCCTCAATCTATGTATTTATGTCCACAATTTTTGCTTTTTCAAACGATCTTTTACCATAAGATTCACCTTTACAATTATTTTCGGAAGCCCGTTTCCAAATTCTTGATAAGATCATTCTGTTGCACTTAATTGTTTTGCAGCAAACGTAATTGCATCTTTCTGTAACTTCTCGTTTTTCTTTCGATACATCAAGAAGTGAACAATCACCAATTCGATCTTAGCCTGAGAACTCTTTTTTTTTTTTCCAACTTACTTTTTGCAATGAGTTGAGTTTCAATTAATTTTGATCATGGTATGAAATTAAAAAAAAAAAATTATAATTCGTAACGGCTTCGATTGTAGACACCACAATTTTTGCTCTGCAACATAAATTACTGATGTATTCACCAATAATTTCCGTTTAAATATTGTCTCTGTACAATTATTATGATACAGATAGAGTTGTTTTTAAGTTATGATGGGGAAAACACACATACTATACATACATTTTTTTACATACAGATACATGCATTTTTACATTTAGATAAATAAATCATCATCATCATAGATACCATACCCCATAGATCATTTAGAAAAGTAAAGTCTGAAAGGTGACTTTCAATATGTTCACTATATTTTATAGATAACCCGGAGTGTTAAAAAAGGGAAAAATCTTCTCCATGCTTTTCTTTCCATAATTATTTACCAATGGTTTGATATAAAATTCAAAAGATTTTTACAAAATGTCTATTCAAAAAGAGTAAACCTACCGTAAATATTGCAATACATGACAATCCCTGAATATTCACTCTTAACGTTCGCAACGTATCAGAGGCCCACACGCATCAATAACCGTGAGCACATTCTACCCAAACAACTTGTGGAAGGGAAGAACTTTTGATAGATGGCAGACGAACCCCCAGATTACGGACAAGAGTAATGATCAACAGAAGATGATCCTGCGCCAGCGACATCGTTACTGATGAGATTTCACGCTCGCATTATCTGTCCTTCTCTAACCTCCGAAGAGGAGATTTTTTTTTTTTTTTTTGTCCCAAAGTGGCTTTTCCATGAGACAGGAAGTCTTGTCGCTTATTTGCTGGGTAATTAAGGTCCCTTCAACAGACTTTTTTTTATATTTATATCCAGCATAGGAAATGGTATTGTGAATGGATTGATGCTGGACCTTGATAATGGACCCTGTTATGATAGTTTGTTTTTAAATGTATCCATAGAGCTCTTTCTCGTCGTCATCTTTAAATTGCTGTTTAACTGTGTGTTAATTTCCACATGCTTATTTACTATTTAAATCTAGCCAATGAGAAAACAGTTTTGCACTCATACCTATAATTCATGTGTTATTCGCTCATTGTAAACATGTAGCATTAGTTTTAAAACTTTTGTAAAAGATACGACTTTAGTGCCCTTTTTTTTTTATCAATATGAGACCTTTTCCCCTGATGCTTATTTTTCACAATGTCCTCAGTACATTGGTGTTAAAAAATAAAGGAATTTAAATCTTAGTCGAATAATTACAAAAATTACTCAATACTTTATAATGAAATTGGTGAATACGGTGTCAAAATAGCTACGTTAGTATATTTCAAAAAATAACAATGTAATGGTTCTGAGAAGTAGAAGGCAATTTGCATGTCAGGATTGCTACATAGCCTGTCCTAAAGTTCTATATGTCCTCGGCTGGCCGATATATCCAGTAAATATTCTTGTTTTCCAGAAATTCGCCATCCAGATTAATCCCATATGGAAATTTGTTCGTGCCTCAGAAGGATGAGGACAGTAAGGATTAGTAGTAGTTGGTTAGTAAAGTTAGTTATATTGCAAGTGGAACTCAGAAGAAAATGGTGAGCGAAATATTTAGCCGCCATATAATTTGTTTTGATGAAAGCAACATATTGCAATATACATATATATACCTGCGTAAGATAATACAATTCTGAATAGATTATCTAATAAAATACGCTCAATAAAGGTTGGATACCCATTCTGATCGATTCACTGAACTTGTTTTCTATGTATATATATATACATACAATTCCGCCGGAAGAGCTCTGAAAGAATGGCCAGTTGTCCTAGGACTCTTATTCCTTGTTCTTTCACCATGGTAGGTCTGTCTGATTGAACCAGTGTTTCAAGTAAACGCTTTTAAAATGACTTTTTTAAGGAATGTTCCCTTAAAAACATTTAAAAAGCATGTTCCCTGCTTGCATTTGCTATATAATTCTTGTAAGAAATGGTTTGTCGATTTGAAATCTATATTTATAAGGAACCAACTGTACAACATACAACAAACGAATAGGTGGTTAATTACAGCTAAAAGTCTTCCCCCATAAGACTATATCATGCTTTTTACCACCGTCGGTGGACTACTCTTGTTATGCATGCCTGGACACGAGGTATAAAGCATTGTAGCATCAAAGATTAAGGCTAATACAGAAAAGGAGTGTTCAATTATAAAATGGGTAAACAACTTCGTAATTTACCAGCGATGATTAGGAGTGGAAATAAACCCAAATTTAAAAAAAAAAAAATCGTTTATGAAAATAAAAATATGAGGATCACTGTTAATGAATATTAACTTTAATTATAATGACTTACTAAATTATTGATAATTACTCTTTTTACATTGACAAAAAGTGTATAAAAAATTATTTTGAAGTAGCATGTTTTTAGAAAAGTAAGAATCTTAAAGCAGAGTAATCTTCAGAAAACTGAAGATTATAAAATGAGAATTTCTCATCATTATTTATAAGTATTTATAAGAAATTCAAATTTTTAAACCAATGAGAATTAAACATTTATACTTTTTCTGTATTTACTTTGACGAAAGAAGCTTTTCAATTTAAAAATAAATTTAAATATAAAAATCCAACCTCTTGAATTAGCATAAAAGATTAAATTTAATACAGGAAAGGAATGTACAATTATTAAATGGTTAAACAACTTAGTGGTTCACCAGCGAGCTCTCAGATTTTCTAATATAACACCTATTTTAAGGAAAGACCGCCACCTTGATGTTAAATTTAATAGTTTTACTTCCCACCATACAAATTTGTGTTATATTACATACACTTGCCAGAAAAAGTCTGCGTACAAGCACATAGCACATATTCAAAATTGAAAAAAAAAAATCATGTTTTAATAATGATATTAATTTTATATTGTATTTAATTTATTTTTTACACAATTCATTAGCATTTAATAACAATTAAAGAAATACAACACAATTTGTGTTTAAAAATAACAATTAAAATAAGGAATATTAGAAATAGCTGCCTGAAAAAGTCTGCGTACAGATGAAAAAAGCATTAAAAAATACTTTCCATTGGCTTTCAACTAAACTTTAATAGGTGGTGGATAACCCTTACGTCTGAGAACCTCTGTTAATCGTTTGGGCATAGAAGGGACGAGTTTGAGAGTCTCCTCAGAAGAAATGTTATTCCATTCTGTGATTATCACTCTCTTTAACATTTCTTTTGAAGAGTAATCTTGTGCTGTCGAATTTTCGGCTCCAACAAGTCCCATAAATGCTCAATAGGGTTTAAGTCCGGCGATTGTGGAGGAGAATGCAATTGATTTTTGATATTGTACAGAAGCAGAGCTTAACATTATGGGCAGTGTGCTGGATCATTGTCCTGTTGAAACCAAAAGTCATCTCCTAGGTTCAAGTCCTGTGCGCTCTGTTTCAAATTTTCTTTTAAATGTTGATATATCCCATATGGTTTAATGTCGACTCTATAAAGGATAGAACTGACCTACGCCGTTGTGGCAGCCATGCACCCCAGAGCATTTATACCACCTGCACCATGCTTAACTGTAGGCACAAGATTCTGCTTCTCAAAAGCTGAAGGCACAAGATCTGCTTTTCTGTTTTCTCCACACCAGTTTACGTCCTTTATGCCAAATATATGCAAAAACTTTGCTCACATCAGAGAATAGTACTTTTTCCCAAAATTGGGGAGACTTATTACATACTCATTTGCAAAACGTAAACGCTGTTGCCTATTCACAGCTGATATGTGTGGCTTCCCAGAGCAACACGGCCATAATACCCAGCTTCCTTTTCAAAAATTTTTCTTTATGGTGTCTTCATGGAGTATTTTTTTAAATCTCTTTAACGTCATTTGCAATCTGAAAGACACTTATACGGGATTTAAACGTACGGACTTGAAGACATATCTCTTTTCACGGGCAGTCAGCTTAGATGGACGTCCAGAACGTAGCTTTGAGACTATAGATTTCGATGAAGTGTAATTATTGATCACTCTTTGGATAGAGGAAGGAGTTCTTCCAACAATCTTGCCAATTTCCCGAAGAGTTTTGCCTTCATTCTAAGTTTTATGATGATCTTTCTTTTTCAGGAGTAATCTCCTTTCCTTTTAAATCCATTGTGATTTACTTTGCTATTAAATCTTGAAAACATAATATTTTAACTACTATCTAATAAAACTGAGAAGTGGTTAAAGTTAATTGAAATTGATTTGCAATTTCATTATATTTATTTTTGTACGCAAACTTTTACTGGTAGCAATTTGTGTTATTTTTATTTCAATTGTTATTTCTTAAACACAACGTGTTTATATTTCATAAATTATTGTGAAAAGTTAATGAATTGTGTAAGGAATAAAATAAATACAATATGAAGTATTATCATTTTCAAAATATAATTTTTTTCGTTCTTGAATATTTGCTATGTGCTTGTATGCAGACTTTCTGGCAAGTGTATAAATTCGTTAGAATAAAGCATATTTACAACTAAAGAAACTAATCATTGCTAAGCAATTTTAATAAGATAAATATAAACTTACTTTTCCTATATGTCTATTGAAAACAATACAGGTATCAAAGCTATCAAGACGCTAATTTTTTTTTATTTTGAAAATGGAGTACACAGAAGTTTAAACAGGAAACAAAATGGCGTGAACAGTTTTATTTAAACTTGAGATAAAATAAACAAATTAAATTTATAAATGTTATAAAATATTGAAACTGTCAAATATCGAACATTATAATGGTTTTATTTAAACAAAAATGTTTCAAATCTTTTTTAAGAGACTAAAAGATAATTCAATTTATTTGACAAAATATCAATTTGACATTATCAATTTATTTCACACAATATCAGTGTATTTCAAACTTTTAAGTATTTGAAATTAATTCATTTTTACTTAATAACATAAATCAGTTCATTAATTCTATGACAATGACGTGAAATTATTACGTGCTTGTCTGCTTTATGAAATAATTTAAGATTTATTCACTTAAGACTTTTAAAAACAAGCCTAAATCATAATAGCGCATTCATTTAAAAATCAGATAAATATAAAAACTGAAATTATATCATGCTCTCAACTCTTATTTTTGTGTTTATTACTGATAACGTGCATTTTTATGTGATAGTTTAATCACATCTTTCAAATTTAAAATGTTTAACAGATCAATGTTTCGTCTAATTTTACCGCTATGTATTGATTTTGTTATGATACGATTTATCTTTCAACTTTTCTTTTACACAAACAAAATGTGAACAAAATTTTGATAGCACATGTGTGGTTGATGGAATGGTGTCCCATAGTATCACCAAAATGCAGAACATTTTGATCTATTTAATGGTGACTGAACTTTCCATCTTAAATAAACTCCAGTTGCTGCATACCATATGCGAAGTATGCATCCGCTTGCAGTGAGGTTACAAGTAGGCACATTAGAACTAAGTAAGTCTAAGAAGAAACTAGAGTAAGTCCAAGAAATAAGTAAGTCTAAAGTTTAAAAATCTTTGGAAATGTGCAAGTATATTTTCCGTTTTGCCTGAAAGTTTATAAAGTGTTAATTGTATGGTGACTAATAATTAAAAAGCGATCATGTTGTCTCTCTAAAAGAACACATTTCAATGTAATCTTAAATTGAGTGGCCTGTTATAAATCATTCAAAGAATGTGATATCACCATGGTAAAAAGCTTCTACGAAAAATAGTTTCATCCAAAGACCTTTCAAATAGTTCATAGACATAAAGACCAAATAATTGTCTCTAAACAAAAATTTATTTCTTATGGGCGATACTTAATTTGTTAATACTGCAAATGATTTTTATATCCGCTAAACGAATGTTTAATTAATTCAAAAATCGAATGATATGCATTCAAATTGTAATTATTTATAAACATTAACAAATAGTTGAAATTCATGAAAATATTTTTATATCAAGTATTGAACCATAATCAATTTATATTGCACTTTGCCATGCTGAATGGCAAAATCGCAAAACATGTATCCTAAAATTAAGATACCGAAAATGTGTTTTCATTGAAATTTAACAGCAATTTTGGTGCTCATTTGTAAGAAATGAATTTTAAATTTTAATGTCTAATTCTTTTATTACATTAATATTTTGTAATGTATATTAATTTATATATTCAATATATATATACCTATATGTATTGCTTGAAGAGTGAAAATTTAACAATGCAAGTGCTTATATTGTTCTGTAAATAATGTATCTTGCATTATTATGTTAACAAAGCAAAAGCGAACGGCATTATTAGGATATATCATTGTTTTAAGCATTTCTTTTTGTTAGTTATTCATATTGCGTTCGTGGCCATTTTGAGCGAACAGTGATTATTTTTTCTTGCGAATATATATTGACTATTTCTGCAAAAAAAAGCGGAGAACTTCTGTGATATTGTAACGACGTCGTCTCTTCTGAAGAGGCAAAAGATTTATTGATTTTTGTGTTGAATATTTAAACCGATTAAGGATGGATTTTATAGAGAGGAAGGCAAAACGGTTTTTGGGGAAACTGAGTTTCTCCTTTTGTCAGTGATGTTTTTTATGGATTGGTTTATGATGGATTTGATTGAAGTCACTGGACTGATTTTGCTGATTGATTTGTTGGTAAAAAGCCAAAGGATTTTGGCTATGATTGGACTGATTTTGATTGGAATAATAGAGATCCCTTTGAAGTAGAACTAATCGGATATGGATGTATTGTGCTCATCGTATATTTGCACCTTTTTATGATTTTTATTCGTTGGCAGCCAATTTTTACCATCTTAATAACTGGAATTTTGTCACATACGTTTAGAGTTCACTTCAACTCGTGGGAAGTTATTAAGGCTGAGCTAAGCTTCTAAAAAATTAATGTTTCAAAGAGCATTTAGCAATTCTAAAATAGTGGAACTACATATCAAGAAAGCCTGACTCTAAATTACAAATGACTGAATGCCTGATTGAAATTACAAATTAAAAAGCCATCAAAACAGCTGTATCATTTGATCTTTCCAAACCAAGCGAATTAAAAACAGTTTATACTCTTCTAAGCAAAGCACCTCACTATTCCTGCCATCAAAAAGAGGATTAGGGCTCCTGGCGATACCTCTCTAAAAAAAAGCGCATCAAGATTTCTACCTCCTGGGTGATGTGGAAACGAAAAATCATTCACAGAATTCTTAATCATTGATGTGATTACTAAACAAAAAAAATATTTTTTCATTTGATTCAAGGTCTACTTTTAAAGGGAATGCCAATCAACAGTCATAATGAAAAACTCACTAAACATAGGTGTAGGAAAGAGGGAAAACGATACAGAACATCTTATTTTATTAATTACAATTATTTTTAAAAAACGCATGCTAAAGTCAATTGCAAAGTCAAATATAAATTTAGGTAATGGTTAGAAATTGTAAATAGTTTTTACCTCTTTACTGAAAATATAAACAAATATTTCAACTTGCAATTCTTTCATTTATCTGTAGTTAAATAAATTTGGCAGAAATTCGAGCGTTATATTTAGATTAAACACATATTTCATTTCAAAACAATATCTCAGATAATGACATTACCTCGGAGAGCAACACAAATATTTCTATCTCATAGGTGGTATAGAAAACGAAATTATTCATTACATGAACAATTCGTACATCTTTATTTTATATCTAAAAAGTGCCTAAATTCCGTTCGTTGAAGAAAATTTGAAAACACAAAAATCTTACTAAACATACATACAGAGATTTATTCAATATTTTAAAATTTTATTTTAGTTAAAATAAATGAACCGCTTATATATAGTATTTAGAACAAATAAGTAAAAAATAATGAGACCCGTTTTTTTCAGCACTAGATTGTAAATTATTCTTTACTATATCAACGCATATGTTATGATTCTTGGTAATTTCATTACTTCTACGCCTCATACAACGCCAACAAACTTCCCTGCTACACTATTGGACGAAAGATTGTTTGAATTCTTCCTTTTGGACTTGTACAGGCCCAGCTGATGGAGGGGGAGCTCCATCAGATCCAAATAAAAATCTCAACCTCATCCAAGTAAATTTTATTAATCAAATTTTACACCAGTGTAGTGTTTTTCCCACCCATTGCGTAGTGTTTTCCCAAACCTAAGAGTAGTTTGTGATTCTTTTCTCACTCACAACATTCTAATATTTAGACATCAAAATTAAAAATTCGAAGCTAAATATTTCAGTATATCTACTGGAAGCGTCCAAAACAATTGGTACACTTTCTCTATTTAAAGGTATAAATCACGACAAAGAATTTGCACTTTTCTCGTTAAAAGGATGATACTTTTTACTACTTCAGATATTTAATTTTCATTGGTTCCTTTTTAGCTTTTTAAGAAAATGAGCGAATATTTTGATACCTCTTAAAAATTCGAAGCTCAAATAATTGGAATTTCCGGACAATTACTATACTTAAGTATTAAGAATATTATTGTACATTTGATTAAAATATTTGAAGAAATAATAATTTGAAAATATAAGGAACATTGTGAAGCATTTTCTAGTTAGTTCAAAAACCACACATAAAAAGTTTTGCACTCCAGTTATTGAGTTGCACACCCCTCAATTTAAATAAATATATTTTATTTATGCTTATGGGTGGCACATGTAGAAACGAAATTTGTGGATTCCATTACAATCAAAACACTACTTCTGTGACCAAACAGTTACCCTTGCTATTATAAAAATTTGACAACGTGGAAAAGCGTTTAGGAAGCATTATTATTTATAACCACCGTACACAATAGGGAGAGAGCGACTTTCTGAAATTTTATGTCCATCCTAGATATAAAAACTTTTTCTGAATTTGACTATTTACTTTTATATTTAAGAAAATAATTCAGCTAATTTTTAGCTATTAGATCTTTGAACTTAAAGGTGGGAGTATGAGAACCTTTAATAAGTATTAGGACTAATAAAAAACAATTACTCAAAACATTTAAATGATCCTATTCAATAGTTCCGATTAGAAAACAAAAAATGCAAACTAAAATTTTTTATGCAAACTAAATGTTTTTTACAACAAGATTTGATGGCCATACCATTGTCATGCTTTCTTCCTCTGAAACCGTTTTTACCACCAAAACAATCCGGCAAACTAGGAAAATTCTGTTATAAAAATTATTTTACCTTCAAACCAACCACCGTAATAATGAAATATCCAGAAGTACCTGCAGTTAGTAAATTCTTATAAATATTAACAGTACCTTTATTTACATATTACTTGACGAAATGGTGATAAAAAATAATAGAAATACTGACACAAAAACCCGCGTCTACCACGGATGACTACCAATAATAAAGTTCTAAAATTTAGGCAGAAAATTCTTACACCGAATGATGGTTACAGTTAAGTGAAGTTGTAAAGAGGTCACGATAAATAATTCAAAAAAGTTCTAGATAGACAGCATTTTCGACAACCGTAATGATATGATGAATAGCAAGCTGGACTTTTACATTTGATTTCTTAATGAATAGCACTCTGGCACGTTGGACTTCGAAAATTTCTTCAGACAGACATGCAACTATTTCTACTACACCACACCAAATCTTTGCGCTTAGCTTTTTTTAAGTTATGGGAATGTTAGAGATTCCATCGTGCTTTCTCAATTTCGAACGAACATACCCAAGAAAGTTATCTGCAGTGTGACATCCTTCCTTAATCCTTAAAGTCAAATGGAAGAACATTCTGGCCAACGGATTTAACTTGCCCAAGCGACCGAACTTCATGAAATTAAAAACCAAACAAAACATTAGCACTTTTAATAATTTGACATCAAAATTTTACATTTTGTAAATTTTGCACGGTTTTTTAAAGGTAAGTCTTTGTAACAACGATGCTAAATATTAAGACACTTTTAGTCGAATAACTCCAAAAATGTTATTCTAAGAAACTTTATATTATTTATATTTTTTTACATATTCTAAGAAACTTAGACATGTGCTTAAGCTGATATAATATTAAAAAATGCATACAATACTCTAGTGATCTGAATAAGACTCATTAGCACTAATAAATCTATAAAAACGTTTAAAAGAATCAAATCAAAATTTTATTTACAGAAACATGGTGTGTTTTAAAATTAAACAGCTCTCACAACTTGAATTCATATTAAAAATCAGGCAGTTTATACACCTCAAATGTAGGTATTCCTACACCTCCAGTAATATGGCTTCTTTAAGGATCTGTATAATTTTGAAGGTTATTTTCAATTACCCTATCTAGAAGGTCATGGACAATCTCTATAGGATTTAAATCTGTCTACTGATCAGACCATTCGTGAATGAAACCTATGTGGACATACGTTGTCCCCCACTAAAAAAAAAAATTAGAGTCAACTGTACACTTAAAAGGGAAACAAATGGTAAAGGGCCTGATGACAGAGTGCTTAACCCCCGGCTCGGGTACCAGCTAACCACATTTTCAATGGGTTCGAATCCCTACGATGCCATGGATGGTTGTAGTGGGTTCGAATCCACTTTAACCCGTGTTTTTGGTCTCATAAGACCGTAGATAGTCACAGAGCGAAATCAGATCTTCTTCTCATCCACATCATTCCCAACCGTATAGGGGCAACTCAAACTCTTGGCACAGTGATGTTGTGTAGTAGTAGTAGAAACAAATGGTAAAATCTCAAATCTATGAATCACGGAACTTTTGACGAACATATGAAGGTCTGTGCATCCATCCAACACAATACGAGGACTGCTCAAATACCCATTCGGATAGTTTTTCCGGATATTGGAGGGCAGGTAGCGGATCATGGAAGTATGTCGAGAATCAATGATTTCTGTGAACCTGGTCTCTACAAAAATAGAAGAGTTCCCTCCCTTAATATTCACTAACCAGACTGACTATCGATGCCAGATGCCTTAGACGCTTTGTCATAATCGCCATAAAATCTTTCTGTTTATAAAAGCAAATGCCACCAATGAATTTTGAACCTTGGCCCTTCTGCACATGTTGCCAATGGGGACCGATTCGGTAACTACTTGATAGGTAACTAGTGCTCTTACTAGTAATCACTATTAGTAAAAATCATTAGTAATTAAGTTCCCAGAGAACAGTAGTGGTCAGTGAGCAGACGTACATCTGATTGATTTTGATTGATATACATCAGAGTCTCGGTTCACCCAAATCATTAATTCTCGATGTAATTCCATCCAAGAATTCGTTATCTATCTGTTGCCCTCATGGATAATAGCTCCACATGCATAATATGTAAGAAAAAAATCGAAAGTAGAAGCCAGCGCCCGATAATATAAACATCCCTTGCCCTTCTATGGGCGCGTGAGCTGGCTGAAGGAGAAAGAAATGTAACCAGGGCAGAGTGCTTTTGGTTTTCGAATAAAAGAGTCGAGTTTGACAAACCACTGTATGATTTTATTCTTAGACCATTAACACTGAAATTTGAAGCTGTGCGTATTGCTACACGAGAAAGTATAAATTTTTATCGTGATTTGCTAACTTTTTTGGGCTATGTGCGTCAATTGTTTTAGACGCTTACACACATACCGATACAATGACGCATAATTTGCCAAAGATGCATGATTTGATATGCACACGATGAATATTTAACCTTGAAATCTGTGTTTTTGAAGTCTAACTACAGGGAATGGCGGGAGAAAACGTTTGATGACTTCATTTCCAAAAGGAAAACTAATTTCGCAATTTGGTTTTATAAAGTAAAACGTTAAATAAATTTCTGTACTTTTGATTATAACACCTTTTTACCATGCAGCCTACCATCGTAAATAGCAGCTTCTTTACACTTCACTTAACCAAGCAACGCATAGATAGACCATCGCTCCTGGCATTCACCGTCGACCATTGTCTGTCACCACCAGTCAATGAT